>JAPMOQ010055057.1:57615-97742 GCA_026543055.1 Argiope trifasciata | reverse complement strand
ACTTAAATGAACATACATTTTGTTGTAATATAATGCATAGAAAATAAAAAAAAAAATTGAAAGCAACAATTTCATAATCTTTTTTTATAATATAAAAGAACATATATATTTATAAATATTATACCTCACGTATGATCATAGCTACATTTATTAATAAAAAATTATCTAAATGTATAATAGCACATTATTTGTTTTTATTGGCGAACCAAAGAGCTCTCTATCATATCTCTCCGAAAAGAATAGTTCGACTAAATGTTCTTTTTCATAGAACATAGTTCTTTTTCATACGTACATGCTGAAATATAAATCTCACATCAGTAATATTTTCTTTAATTTTTTTTAATTTTTAAAGCTACGTTAAAACTGTAAACATAGATTTAAAAAATTCTTTTTTTTTTTCACTCTTGCCTTGTGAGTACCATCAGAAAGATATGGTATCGCTGCGGTTCTTTTTAAGATAAACAGCTGAGTGAAAGTTCCGAATTATCGGCTAAGGACAGGTAATGACATCAGACAAGATATCGAACAACTTTAAACCAGAACAAGCTTAAATATATACTTATCAGTAGCACGCATTCGGACACGTTTTGATACCAGATCTTTGGCTTTTTTCTATATTCGGAATACAGTTTTTATTTTTTTTATTTTCTTTTCTTTTCGTTGTTGGTATTCTTAACATTTCTAAATAAACACAGTTTTATTATTGAGAAATTAAGTTTTAGTTCTCTAGTCAGAATTATTTTTTTGCGTTCTAGTTTTTAATTTATGTTGCTTATCTCCCTTGGATTGAACTCCAATTTAAACCAAGTAAGAGATCAGGAAAAGAAAGTTGTAGTAGCTTCTGAGAGTAAGAAACCCCTGAATTCTTACTCTCAGAAAGCATAAATCTGACTTCAGATGAAGATGACTCTTACACATTCACTTGCACCTCTTTTAACAAGGGGGCTCTTTGAGATACCTTACAGATAGATAGAACACAACCACACTCGAATCCGGGACGCCAAGATCATGGAAAAGACGCCCTAACCTTAGACCAGGACACCGACGATTTTAACTTATGATTCAATATTATGTCTATAATGAAATTTTAAACCAATTTTCTATTCAGTTTTACTACTAGGTGGCGCTACTGGTATGGTATATAAATATAATATTATTAATCGATTATTTGACAAATGAGACCAAAAAATACCGAAGTACTGTATTGTCATTAAGAATACACAAATGCACTAAATACAAGTGCAGTTTCAAGCTAACAAAAACATAAGTGAGCAATTTATTTCAAAATTCTATCTTTGCAAACATAAAATTAGTTAACTTAAATAAAAACATATAAATATATTAAAATATATTCAATATTTTATTATATTATAAAATTTAAAATCAATTTTCTACTCAGTTTTAGTACTAGGTAATGAGACTGGAATGGGATAAAGATTTAATTGAATTAATTGACAAATAAGGCCTAAAAATATTAATGTAGTGCATTGTCATTGAGAATACACAAGTGCACTAAATGCAAGGGCAAAACAAAATATACGAGAAAAATTAATGACAAAATTCTATCTTTGCAAGCACAAAATTAATCGATTTAAATAAAAAGTAGATAAATATATAATATATAAATGGATTAAAACATATTCAATATCTTATATATTATGAAATGAAATTTTAAATCAACTTTTTATCCAATTTTCCTACTAGATGACATGACTGAAATAGAATCAATTAGTTGATTAATGATTAAATAAGGCCCTTAGAAATAGTGTATAGTCCTTAAGTAAACAAAATTCAATTTTTGCTAGAATAAAAATTAGTCAGTTTAAATAAGAAGTATATAAAAACATAATTTATGTATAAAAATATTTTTAATTCGTATGTTTCTTTAAAAAGCATCCAAGTAGTCACGGCTCATAATTGTGAAATTTTGTGACAGTTTAGTCAGGGCGTTGGATTTCATTTTTATACCAGCAACAACAAATGAATATAAAATATTATTACAGATTGTGTATAAAATTGATTTTGAAAAAAAATTATTGAAATCAAAGAAAAAAAATATGTACAAAAAATTGATGCCATTAAAAAGCTTTAAAAAAAAAAAAACTTTCAAATTTGCAAACAAATCGTATTTGTGAAGTATACTTCTAACTATACTATTCTCTCCTAAAAACGACAAAATCTTGTTTAATTTTTATGTAATTAAAATTTTTAAAAGTTGTTTCGGATTTGTTTATTTTCTATAACTATATTTCAGTTAAATTTGATATCTCTTGGTCAAATGGTCTGCCCTACATAACGCCAGAAGACAGGCATGCAGATAGACGCACATCTTAGTTTATTATTTGTGAAGATGAGATAATTGTTCTAAAATAGTCAAGTTTAACAATAATACTTATGATAGCCCCGTCCTTCAACCCACCGCTACTTGCCAACGTTATCTATATTACAAAACATTGAAACAGATACCTCTAAGTTCCGTCTTAACGTATGCAGCGGAGAGATTGACTAAGGGCAAAGTTCAGAATTGACCTTGAACTAACCACAACTATTGACAGCAGAGTTGAAAAGTAATCCAGCTTAAAACAGTAACGGATGTACATTGATTATAAATTTTTAGCAAACGATTTTTTTCGTTTCTGAATTGTTTTCAAGTAGTTCCAATAAAGGTATTTTTTTAATAAAAATTGTGAATTAATTTCAACAAAGATGAATAAAAAATTTCCCCAAACATCAGTTAAATGGAAAAGAAAATTAATATTTTTTTTAATAATCTACGCCGATAATTTAAATATGTAATAAATTTTTTAATACACATTTGAATTAAGAAATAGATTTTATCTTAATAAAAATAAACCATTTTTATTTCGGAAAAAACGGATAATGAAGGCATCTTTTATGTATGTAGTTTTTAAAAGTAATTGTGTATTAGGACTGTGTTGAATAAAATACAGAAGATCTGAAATTTCTGTATAACGTACAGTTTTTACATATAAATCTGCTTAATTGAATCCGTTTATTTAAAACGAATGTAATTTATGAATAAATTAAAAGACTGAAAATTAAATTTAAAATTGAATATAAATTAAAAATAAATTATAAGATTGAAAATTAATTTCAATCTTAATATAACTTCATTCAACTTAATACTATTGGAAAAGTGTTTTTAGTAAAAATGAAATGTCCAGTACTAAATTTTGATAAGTAAAGTTTTTTTTTAATTTTTTTTTTAATTTGTGGCCAAATAAACTCGTTAATGTAAACTTGCAAACATTTTTACATCAATAATAAATAATTATGCTATTGTTATTAATAGTAAATGTGAAAACTTTTTTAATAATTCAATTTTTTAACTAAGAAGCTAGATATTTAAATCATATTTTCTTAATAAAAATGTAAGAAATTTTACGATGTATTCTTAAAGCTAAATAATGTATACATATTAAATAAGGTAGCACTTTTTGAATGTTAATAAAACATTTTAAAAATTAAACAATTATCAATGAAAAATTCTACGAAAAACACAAAGTTTTCCTTCGAATCAAACTGGGAAAAGAATTGAGTCGAGGGAGATATACGTAGATTAAGAAAATGCTTTGATCCGAAAAAGAAATTAAGCGAACGAAGTGCAATTCCCCTCAAGCAAATAAGAATTGAAAAAAGAGCATTTACAATAAGTGAAACCTGAAGCTGGTTTATTATAAAACCATTTCTCATTTCTTTTTTTATATATATACATAGTTGTTTTCTTTCGAATCTTAGATAAGTAGTATCTAACGGGCTCTGAAGGACGAATTTGATGTTGCACGAGCAAATAATTTCTTACATAACTAGTTTCGAATTTCTTATTCCGAAACTTACATCCTGCCATCTAGTGACGAAGTTACAAAGCAATTTTATTCTTTTTTATTTTTTAATTGTAATAAAGCGGATTTAAAACATGGCATCCATTCTTACTTAATTGTTCTTGTGTACTTAAGTCTACAATTTTAAGTTGGATTTTAAGATAATAATTTATTTTATGATATATAAGTCAATATTTTAATTATAATTTCAAAATATTTTCGTTTTTTTGTTTGTTTTTTTACTTTCTAAGATTTTATTAATTTTTAACCTTTAAAACAGGCAAAAATATAAAGATACTTTGTTCTTAGATTTAAACAATGTCTTTTTTTGTTCTTTTAAGATGATGGACGCAATATAAAATGTCATAATGTAGTTCACAAAACAATCACTTGATTAAAAATGCATTTCAATTTTAATTATTTATTAGATAATGTTTTACTCTTTAAAAATAAATTAAATTTTCTTTTTCTGTGCTTATTGCAACAAGATTTCTTATATAAAAAGTTTTGGAAAAGTAATAAGCTAGAGATTTGAATTAATTATTTTTGGAATTATTGTGTAATCGCACTGACTCCACTTAATCTTTATTAAAAGGAAAATTTTTCAGGTCACATACATTAAATTTTTGAAATATGCACCCTTCATTTTAAACAAGCTCCCTTTTGTAAGAATATGAATATGTTTGCAGACAGATTGCCGTAATTACTCAGAAATTGCAAGCATTTGTGAAATATTATGTCTAAAGCAGCTGTTTAACTAAATCTAAAAATGTTACCGGTTTTATGAAAATATACGCGCTATCACACATTGTGCTTCTTTTTCTGTATTTAAAGCATAAAATAAGAATATATGTTTTTTAATTTTTCTTCATTTTTGACAAATTTTGTTGATTTCTATTTGAGCTACGAACAATCTATTTATTTTCTCTTTCTAACAAATTTAAAACATTTTAATAAAATATCGTCTGCTCTATTTTGCCTTTTGAAGTTTTTAAATTGAGTTTACAAATTTATGATTATCAAATAACAGCGAGTTTTGCTTATAATCAAAAATATTCATAGATATTTCATGTAGCTAATATTTATTATATTTAAGAAAAAGGTTATTTTTTATAGACAAATTTTCTTACTAAGTAACGTAGAAGAGTCAGTAATAAAATGCTGCGCATTTGAAAGAGCATTTTATTTCTACCCCTTTTAAATAGCATTCATGAATTGTTCATTATTTCTTTAATCAATTTTAAGTATGCTGATAAATTAAAATAAACATTGTTGGAGATGAAAGCTATATATTGTTCTATAAAATTTTACCGCTTTTAATTATCTAGCTCAGATTGCCGTTGAATATTTATTAATAATTTTCAGCAGAATATATTGATTTCAGTTCATCATGGCCATAAAAACGATTTCAAGCAAGTTATAGCTCAATTAATTTATAACTTAGTCTAAGATAGATGTTCGTATAAGTGTTCAATTGTTTTTTACCTTTTTTAGGAAGCTGCTGTCCCTTCTTCTGACTTTTATTGTTTATAGTTTTTATAATTGAATAAGATGTTTAGAGAACTACTTTCTGTGCTATCCATTTTACGGATTGGGATAGATGGTCTTGGGAAAACTCAAAGGAATATAGTAGCTTAGTGGTAATTTTTTGCACAGGCACTAGATGCGCTGGCATAATGCTCGAAGTACTGGGAAAGGGAGGCTCAAAATCTACTCGCCATAAGCCGCAATGCTTAGCCGATGACGAATTTATGACATTGGGTATGGAAAAGAGCCTCAAAGCAATTTTGAACTTTTGTAATCATCTGATCGAAATCCACTATTTTGTTTATTACTTTCCTCTTGTGAAGTAAGGAAGTTAACATTAAAAAAATTGTTGATGCAGCCATCGAAAATCAAGCGCAATCTCATGAACTTGTGAAAGATGAGTACACTGAAAATAAATTCTTCGAGAATTTTAAAATATTTACTGGAAATAGTAATAAGTTTCACAATAATATGATTATTGGTTATGGCCATAGACAATTCTGAGGAGATAATTTTTAATAATGGGCAAATGGTAAAAATAAAGTTAATCGATGAACTCGGATGATCTCTCTGACACCATTCAAGACGATGCATATATATGTAATGATGTTTTAAAATCTTATTTAAGTACTAATTATTTTTATCTCAATTTAGCCTAATTTAGTCCATAATACCCCTATCTTAATTAAGCCCATATTAACTTCATCCTAAAGCGTTCTCTAAATTTCTTATCAGATTCTTACTTTTTATTTAATTAATCTTTCACTTGCTCTGTAAATATGCTTACTTCTGCAAGTTTCCATGCTCCTAGTAAAGGAATAAAATCCCTAATTCTTACCATATTCTTTTAAAGATACCTAGATTCCCCTTTCCTAAGACTACAAAAAAGAAATCTCTATCAAAAGATAGTAAAACCACAGAAGGGAAAAATTCAACTTATTTTGCTCTTGAGGGGGTTGTAGACCAACGTATTTCTTTCTACTTATAATACTTTACACTTATAAATAAATATGTTTACATATAAACATATGTATAACTAAAATGTGTTTATATATAAACATATAATCTACGAAATAAATACATTTTTTTTATTAGGTGAATAATTATGGATCGAATTGTTTTTCCAAGTGAAAAGGGTTAGTAAAAGATGCTGTTTCTAAGGAAACAATGGCTTTAAAAATTCTCACCTTACTAAGGCGTTGGGTCCGCCATGATTGGCATTCTTAGGGTTGTAATGGGATCCAGTAGACTGACATCCATTGCTAAGATCCCCGGAAGCGTGAACGTGAAAACCGTGCTTGTGGACCATTGGTGCTGGAGTTTGGCTGTCGTCCTCCTGTTGGACTTGCTGATGGTGGCTGTGGTGATCTCCCATATCGAAACCTGTCAGTCGGACATGAAGATTCAAATAACCTCCCATTTTCTGCAATGAAAATACTTATATATTTAAGTCATATCCATGAGTAAAATTTCTCACACTGTAAGAGTTGCAAAGCAAGTAACAAGAAAAACGTGATTCTATTTTGTTAGTAGTTAAGCTTAATTTACAGAATTTTCAGTTTGCAAAAGATACATTTTGTTTAAATAGTAAAGAAAATTAAAACTAGGTGTTTTTACTGGCTATACAAATTAATTTGGATTTGGGTAAAAGTATTCACTATGGCTATTTTGCCTATCAGTATAAATACATTATTTTAAATAAATGAAGTTTAATTTTTCTTTTTCTGGTAATGCTATATTTATATTTTTTTTGGTCACAGAATATATAATCTGAAAGGTTATTTTTCACCCTATAATCCTTTTGATAATCGGAATATTTAATAAAAGCACTTTCTTGTCACAACACTTAAATTAATATATCTCACACTGAAATATTTATTATTGTTATTGTATATGAATTTCATGTATCCAATTTCGTTTCAAAATGCAATATTGATTTTTTTTTAATTTCATTAGAGCTATATCATTTTAGAAATGTTAAAATATTATTTCATCTGAAACAGTTCATAAATTTTTAATAAGGGATACAGTTTAGTTTATACGACCGGTTTTCCTTCAGAATGGCCACAGCGAATTCATGGTAGAATCATGGTTTGGCTGTAGGAGGCTCGAAATTTAAAACATTTCCACTAAAAGTATATCTTGTACAAATGTTCTTTAAACCTTTCGATGATTACAGCTCTCCCTCAAATTAGCACACTAATTTGAAAGGAGTGTCCCATTCATGTGCCACTCTTGTCATATGGTTAAAATTCAAAGAGATGAGGTTTTGGAAAAACATTATTTTTATTTCAGAATAGGACTTTACTATAACTAGAAACTAATGCCAGGCAAAATCGCTAGATTCATTAAATGAAAAGGTTTGTCAGCAGTCATGTTGTGTGATTGTCGTATTTTTCACTGATGAAAAACTAAATTTATAAACCATCATAAGCTTTTTGAGAAATCGGTACTTCAAAAATTTTGCTTCTCCATCAGGTAATAACAGTTTCGACAAAGACACTAAATGGTTTAAACGTTACACATGTAGCTAATGGCTTTAATGCAAATTCTATTACAGAAAAACGTCCTTTAGATTATGACAGACAACAGAAATAATTAAATTATTATAATCTTGATGAATTATAATAATAAATATATAAATGGATTGTTAAGCAACAACAACAAAAAAAACTATAAAAAGGATTTGTAGCAGTTACATAACTCTTATCTTCTCTTTTGGATACTAGATGGCGATGTTTGATATGGCTATTCCATATGCCCTTCTCATAATGCATTGCGTATTGCAAGTGTAATTAGAATGAGATGCGATACTTTACTATTAGGGTGCGAGCGAGAATTTCTTGTCTTTGTGTTTGTTCAGTGTGTGAATGTGGTTATTAAAGAAATGTTCCTGAAAACATAAGTCATGTTTCTTCCTGCACAGATCATAATAATCTATATTCCAACCCAGATATGAAATTTCTGATATATTTTTTGATAGCAAATTTTTAATACTAGAGTTGCGTTTAGCCTGGGATAGTCTTTGAGCGCAACAGTAAATAATGCAACTCAAATAGAAATCGTGTGATCGATCATGTAATCAAGTGCCAAGAACACGGGCAGTACAAAAAGAAAAAAACATTTTTGCCCTATTTACAATTTCATTTTAATAGTATCTCGAAACCTACATAAGTTGGAAGAGGTTTTGTTCCACCCAACCCCACCCCTAACAATACCCTGTGTAAATGCGGCAAAACAAATATCAGAAAAGTATACACTTTATGAGGGCATTTAAAGAATATGAAAATTCTGAAAATAATTTTCTTACTTTCTGCCAAAGAGTCACTTGTCCAGTAATTTCCTGTTGTTGTTCTACTGGGATGGCCCTGTTTGGTTGAACATTGCATACAGCGAATTCGTACAGATCATATTCTGAATCTAAAATTGAATTAAGATTTTAGTCATTCTCTTCCAATATACGTAAAAATAAATTATAAAAGTGTAATGTTTGTTATTAAATACAATTTTTTTTCACAAAATATTATTCGAAATATTTGTAAGAATATCTCTAATAATCCTATTTGTTTTAAATCTAGCAATACTTATTAATAGACCGTAAATATGTTTAGAAAAAAATCCATGCTAATATAAATATGCTGAAATAATGGCCATGCAAAACAAACAGTATTCACTGTGTTTTGGAATTTAGCACAATATCATTTCTGCGCATTATGGCCGTCTTATTTTGAAAAATGATGGGAAGATAAAGCAAACGATTTTTTAGATTAAAAAATGCTGTTTTATATGATATCTAGCAAACGATTGAATAAAGCATAAAATAAAGAATTATTAAATTTCAATTTATCTACGCATACATTTAAAGTTCTTTAAATAATTTGATAAATTTGTACGAAAGAAATTATTTTATATTCCGTTATATTGAACAAAAAATTAAACTGAGGAATTCACAGGAAGACTCATTTCTTATTTTTAATATTAAAATATATTCAAAAACTACATTTCAAATTAATCTTTTCTAAAGTGTATTAAATTCGTTTGAAGGATTAAAATAAGTTTTTATTTATTATTATTTCAAATCGCTCACACAAAATAAAAATACTTGACAAATAAGATGTCATATTCGTGTATCGCATATATTTTATTTTTAATATGATCAGTTTTCTTCCTTAAAAACTTTACGTAACAAAAGAAACGTATAAAAACATGAATATTAATCTAGAAAATAATGTATAAATTAGATTTTTAAAAAACTTTCATTTTTATCTGTTTTTAAACTAGTAATTATTTTTTTAACTTAATTTAATTTAGGATCATTTTTCGAATACTCCAAAACTTAGTCATTTTGACAAATGAATAAAAAAATCCCATGTTTGTAAATAATTTTTTTATTAATTTCATTAAATATCCATAGGAAATATTTTTTTCGTCGGAAAACCAAATAAACAAGGGTGTTTTAAAAATAAATATCGACTAGTAAAATTTTATTTTCTAAATCCAACTTTAATAATGATTAAATTCTATTTTTTAAAAATATCTGCATATTTTGATGAGTTATTTTTGCGTAGTTGTCAAAGGCGTCAAACAGGAAAATTAAATTTAGTAGAATTCTATTCAAATTTAAAAGAAGCTACCAAACAGATTACATCATTTTGTCAGAAAAAAATTGAGCATAAATATCATAAAATTACAAAAACATTTGAGCTTTTAAAACATTAAATTGCTGGCTAGTTTTGAAAATACAATTACTTTTAATGACAACTTTCAAAATTTGAATTTATTTATCAAATGAGAATAATGAGATTTTTTAAATCTTTCAGCATGATCTAATAAATAATTGTATTTTTTTATTAAATCATTTATTTTGGGATCGAAAATAACGAACAAATGTCTAATTTATTTTCATCGCAACACAATAGTGTTAAAATATCATTCATTATTTTCAATTTTATCAATAAATGTAATAATTATATTATCTTGAACTACTTATAAACAATCAAAATAATATGAGTTATTCGTAATATCAGTAATATGGATCATCGTAATTATTCTGTGAATTTAATATATAATGATATACTCTCAGGGTAACAAAAAACTGATAATGTAAATTACATTGTTCTCATATTTTAAAAAAATGCACATATACCAGCTACTTTATTTATTATGAGGTATCACTTTAAAAACCTTATAATCAATACTCTTACATCCATAAGGTATCTAATTTAAAATCTTTCCCTTGGTAATTTAGATCTCAAATTTTCATCTAACAATCGAATCACCTCATACTCGTTTCACTTTCGAGGGAATCAGATACTTCAATGCACAATTTTTTTTCAGCGCTCGATTGCTGATTTAGTTAAACTTAATCTTCTTCTATGATCAGAGGTGAAATCAACCAATCACTTTCGCTGAAATCAAATCTCTACAAGATATGTGTTTCAGAATTTCCTTAAATCAAACACATTTAAATATAAATATGATGCTAATAATATTTGATAATATCATTATAATCCATTTAAATTAATACCAATTACATTTTTTATTTTGTTAGAGAAATTGATGTAGTACTTAGAATTTAGGAGCAGCTTTATTTGAAAACATAATTCTGGTCAAAAGAACATTCTTATGACATTATAGAATGCATAATTTTCGTTTTGTTAAAAAAATATGTTGTAGTATTTAGAAATTAGGCGAGGTTTTACTTGAAAATATAATTCTATTCAAAAGAACGTTCTTTTGAGAACACAGAATTTGTAATTTCCATTTCGTTAAAAAAAATATGATGTAGTTCTTAGAATAGAGGCACGACTTTACTTGAAAACGTAATTCTGATCAAAGTAGTGATCCTAGTAGAACAAAGAATAATGTTCTTATGTGAAGAAAGAAGATATATATAATTTTCAAACCATTGATTGGTATATTATTGTATAGTATTTTACTTACACTTTGGCATCACCACTACTCGGCTGCGATTCCTTCTGGGCTCGTGATCATGATGGTGATGGTGGTGGTGATAATTATTCATGAGTGGCAACGGCTTGAAGCTTGATGAACCTGGAGTGACATGGGATCGCGCTACTGAAGGCACGACGACGGGTTCTGCGACTGGACCAGCCCCTTGTGGAATCTGTTGTAGATCAGCCCCTTGTTGACTTTGCTGCAATTCATCCTCCTTTTCATGAGAGTCCCTTTAAAGAACAAGTTGTAGAATTTTAATTATATTGGGGGTTTTATTTGCCATCCTTTATAAACAAAATATGTGGAATTTTAGAATAACTAAAGTCAAGTAACAGAGGTCAGACTAATAGGTCACTAGAAATTGACTTCTCAGTTTCTTAGAAGAAAAAAATTTGTTTCAAAAATGATAAAATAACCACATTGGCTACTCCACTCCTCCTAATTAAAGTTTTCAGATTAAATCCCATTGATCGGAACACCACCTCAACAACTTTGACAAGAATTAAGATTGAGTCCTCGGGGCCATAATTGGGTACGGTACCTTTCCATGAGAAGCACATTCCACCATCGATAAGAGGTAACAGATCCCTATAATTCATATATCAACATGGATGGCGTGAACCAAATACTATATACCGGAAGCTTCTCGTCTTCATTTCTAAGGTGATCTCCAGTGACAGAACCCTCTAGATAAATCATCAGAGGTCACTAGCCACCCACTGCCGTCCAATTTTAACAAATATCACAAAATAAAACTTTGGAAGAACTATCAGCTTCAACAGTTGAATGGATTTCATCAAGTTTATCCTCCAATGAATTTCGTCACTTAGAAAATATGATCAACCAATGGGAATGTTGTATGTTTATTGATAAATATAATTCACGTCAATATTTTCTTTTATAGTAATAAGATATGGTGCATCACATTATCAAATAAAAAGAACCTATTTCATTGATAAAATTTTTTCTAAAAATTGGTGAATTTTCTTAGATGAGTAAGACTAAAATGCTCATCAATGTTGCTACGCTTTTTTTTTTTTTTTTAATTTTGCGAATGTTAAATCAATGTTCTGTAGCATTAAATACTGAAATAGCGCATGCGCAGAAGACTGTCACAAAACGATGTGAATGGATAATAATGTAATCATACCTGCTTAATTTGATCTAATTTAAAGCTAATATTTAACTTTTATTTTTGAATCTTTAATTTTTTAAGGTATCGAATAATCTCAGAAATAAGAAAACCCTTTTAAGTAATTAAAGTAACTAATTTAATGAACGATTAAAAAATTTTAATTGTTCCTTCTGGTACACTGTACTGTTTGTTTCTATAAGGCCATTCTTTGAATTTCGTGACAAACAGGAAAAGTTTATAAATAAAAATTAATGTGTGTCTGTGTCTCTTATGCGGTGCCGTAACGCTCCTCCGATTGCAATAAAGCTTTGAATATTTATTACTTGCGCTTACAGCATGGTTATAGGCATAGTAAAATTATATAATCTATATAAATAAAAAAGAATGTTTGTCTGTATGTCTCTTATGCTCTTCCGTAGAGCTCATCCAATTTCGATGACATTTTGAATAATTACTTGCACTTATTTTTCTCTGCTGAAGATGCAAAAAACAAATATATATATAAATAGAATTATTATTATTTACGTTTTTCCTTTATATAACACTCAATTTCAATGCATGTATTCATTTCCGATTCAAAAATAAATATTTATTTTTTTTATCATTCCTAATTAAACTAGAACAGATATTTTAAATTTCAAACGATATTTCCAAAATTATTTCTTCTGCTACAGCAACGCATCTTGTACCAGCTAGTGAAAATACAAATGTGATTAGAATATGCTTTTAATTATTACTGGAACATAAAGAAATAATGTTCGTAGGGTCTTTGAAGTTGTGCAGCGATCTTAAATCTTCTCCCAAGCTCCTAAAACCAGGATTTTGTTTTAAAAAATTTTAATTTCATATTCATATAATAAGCTTACAATAAATATTACGACAAACTGATACATCAAAAGGCCTTACTGTTCACCTTTAAAAGTATGTTAAAAAATTAAATTTAAATTTTGTGAACTTAGAATTAATGTTACAGTTTTAAGTAAAATAGTAAAAGAAATTACTAAATATTTTTTGCTCATTATAAATACCGAAATACAAATTTTGCCAACTTTGTTAACTTGTGAGTCATACAGCCTACAATATAAAAAAGGATAACATTGATTTGCAATGAAATTTCGAAATGCTTAAATGTTTCTAAGAGCAATTTTCCGAAATTTAGATGATATTTGATTTTTGTATATATTCAAATATATGGCCTTATAAATCAGATGGAAGCACAAAGTTAATTTATCTATCTAACGATGGGGTAAAGAAAAAATCTCAAAAGAGATATCTCATTCAAAGTTGAAGATGTCCCCAGGCGGTCATTTTCAGACTATTTGATATCCAGTTTACCAAAAACCTTTTTTGTAACTCGATTATGTAACGGATTATATAACTGTCAATTGTAGTTTAAATCATTTTCTCCTTTTCTAACGCATTCTATCGCGTACTTGTAAGTGTTCAACAGCAAGTTATATAAGCATAGTTATATAACAGCTAATGGTGTCTGGACAATTAAAAATTCTCAAGCTATCATGCTAAATGCCAAGATATTAGTCGATAATTTTACAGTAATGTTTTTTACTTTGGATATCCGACTACGTTAAAAGGAAAAACTTTTAAAAATTGATTTTTTTAAACACTATTTAGCATTATAGTTTTTAGTTGTATTGCTGCTTATAATACAAAATACTATAAATACAAAAAAAATTGAAAATATAATATATTTTCAGAAATAGGAAAATTTCTAGCACATTTTAATGAAATTTAAATAAAACACTCTACAAAAAATTATGATGCAGTAATCCTATTTTTTTTTTGTACACAAGTAATAGAATATAATGCTGAATGAAACGAACCAAAATCTAAGAAAAATTTTTAGATGCAAACAAGTGATGGGTAAAAATATATGTATGTATGCATTTTTTCCCATAAATTTGTAACTAAATTTTTCTAAAAACACCTATAATTAAAAAGGTATTTCATCAATAACAAAACTTTTGGTTCATGTCATTGCCCATATTATTTAAAACACACGCTGAGATTTTTATGTAAATACTTCTATTAGGTTTTGAAATATAATGTTAATGGTGCATAATTTGTAGGAAAATTAGTTTGTTAAAACTGAAGTTAAATACAAGTTTTAGCCGAAAAAATATGCGATCTTGGATAATAGGTGAGGCCTTCCTTTTCTTAGAAAAGATAAGCTGTTTTGGGAAGAGGAAAGTCTGAACTTCAAGAAATAACAATAAAAAAACATTCGCCAATGTGATGTTTCTTACATAGTCGGATACCTTAAAGATTAAAAGTGCATACTGATAGTAAAAATATGTTTTTTATATGCATACAATTTTACTGCTTACAACGATATCTATTGTCAAGCACTGTAAAAAGAATTCATCCGTGATTTTTTTTTTTTTTTTTTTTTTTTTTGCTTTTTAAAACAAAATAATAAACATTTGCACAAATCAATTAATCCGAAAGAAGTTAAATTTATCCTTAATTTGAAATCGCAACAGATAACAATTTAATTCCTATATACTAAAGTTAGTTAAAAATTTATCAAAAAAAAAAAAAAAAAAAAAAAACAGAAAGTATATGAAAAACGTTTTGTCTTTCAATGTAAACATTCTTAAATCTTAGTTCAAACTAAACGAAATTCTTTTGGTTTTAGTACTAATACTATGCAATATTTTCCAGAATTGGTAAATTGTATGCATAATTTTAAATTTGATTAAATTCAAATTAAGTAAGGTTCTTTTGTAGTAGTACTAATACTATACAACTTTATTGCATTTAGTGTTACTGTATTAATTCATTAGGGCTACTTAATTCAAATTGAACAAGATTCTTTTCAATTCAAACTAAGCAAGATTCCTTTGGCGGTGCATTAATTATGTATAATTTAATCGAAAATTGATAGATTTCATGCATAAAATTAAACTTGTAAATATCCATGAAAATACAGGACTTCTGCCATAAATATATTTTATATGTCAATATATTGGTCAAGGTGTAAATATATTTTCTGCTTTTTATCTTAATTCGACATATTTGTTGTAGGTTTTTACAAAGAAATTAATTCCAAAATAAAAATAATTAAATAGACTCGATAGATCAACACAGAATTAACAAACTACGAATATTGAGGTCTATAATATTTCCTGCTTAATTCTCTAATTTTTATATTTTTAAAAAATGTATCCTTAATTGTACTGCAGCGATAATATATATTTAATAAATGCATTAATAAACATAGTTACTAAAACAATGAAAATTATTGTTGTCAAATATTCTTAAGAATATTTAATAATTTATTAAAAACAGAGAAAATTATACAGAAATTTTAAAACTGAGATCACGAAAAACTTTTTCATCACTTCTTAAATTTTAAAGTGGCATAAAAATTTGCGCAATAATATATTTGAAAGTTTTACAGGAAAAACAATCAAATGGCAATTAATTTTTAGTTAGAATAATTTGTCACAATAATTGACCGAAAGGGCGCCAAAACTTTAATTCTGTCAGGATAGACAATTAAAATCACTAAATCATGCCAATTTAGTTAAAAATACGTTTAATGGTATTAAAGGACAGGATTTACACGGGGACAAAACTATTTAGGACAAAACATGTAACATATATGCATTAAAATAATACTCGGGGACTACATCATGCTTTACACTCGCTTCCAAGACATGGACTGATTGTTCGTGGCAACGGCCGATAGAGGACCAAGAAAACAGTTACGATTACTCTACCCAAAAAATAACCATCTGCCAAATTCTTTAGCTCTGTATACAACGGTGTGCTTTTACAGCATACAGCATGGCAGACATAAGCATTATCATGTTAAAAAAGATGCCAAATTAATACAATACTTGTGATCATGATGATGATGGTCTCCTTCTTCATGACTTGAATGAGAACCATGACTGTCGTGGGAGTGGGAGTGAGAATGAGAATGCGAGTCATGATAGTGGTCATGGCTGCTGTGAGAATGATCATCGCTTCCATGAGAGTGCTCGCCACTGTGAGAATGATGATCGTCACCGTGTGAATGATGTTCGTCACTGTGGGAATGATGATCGTCGCCATGAGAGTGCTGTTCAGTGCTGTGGGAATGTTGCTCACCACTATGATGATGACCGTCAGTATGGGCAGCACTTGTTCCTCCGCCGTGACCTATTTGGATGTATAAAGTAACAAAATATGAAAAAGAAAGGTTTCAAAACTTTCTTTTAAGCTAATCATTCACAAATATACTTCATATTTTCTCTAAAAATCCCTTCTATGAGCACCTAGAGAAAACATTACGTGTTCCATCTCTCCTCATGCATTTCAAATATATTCCTACCAACCCAATTTCAGTATTATCTACATTGATCACCCATTATCACAAGTGGGCACTAGAAATAGACGACTGAATTGATTCTTATAAGTGGGAGAAACTTCAGAACTTTCAGAGGAAATTAGTCTACAATAATGTTTCATTGAGAAAGCAAAACCTCCTTGAGAGATTTTCCAGACTAGAGGACAGAATTCTCTATGCTCTCCCCTTTATTCAAGTTTCTTGGTTATAATATGTTTCAACCCACTCTATCACTGGAAGTTTCAAAACATTCTATGATTATAAGAATGTGTTTGTCACTTTCATTGCAAAAGAATATGTTAATTACTCAGTTATATCTCTTTTTTAACGAAAACTTAAGTGAAATTAACGAAGATTCTTCTGAAGTTTTCGTTAATTTGTTTTCTATCATGCAACATTTCGAAGGTAATTTGTGATATATTAAACAGAAATTGTGTTCTTTTGTCTCAACAATGGAAAAAAAAGTCATGGCATGAGACAATTTATCAAACGATGAAAACTGCTTGAACTTCAGGACAACAATGTAATCTATTGTTGGAAATCAAAAATACAATAATTTTCAAAAATTGCCAAAAAAATCAACGAAAATTCGCATGAGTAATAAATAAACTGTTATAATGAAAAAGATAATTTTGAAACGGTATAAAATTTACTTTTCTTACGATAATATTGTCGAAAGTTATCATGGAAATCCAGCTTTATTTTCAGTTAATTAAAGTTCTAATTAAAAATATTAAAAAATTTCTATGAGGTGCCCAAGGTATGCTAGAAAAATGTACAAAACTTTTTTTGACAAACGTAATGTGACAGCTGTAGGTAAAAGTTCTTGCCTGCAGAACAGTAACAGACACACACACACGCTCATCTCTATTAGTAGTATAGATTATTATTTTTATTATTGACCAATGCAATGAACCTTCCATGTTTCAAAACCAAAAAAAATAATGCTTTTCTTTATTAGTATGTGTACATTTGTTGCTATCACCAATGAAAGTGTATTGACCCGTGTCCATGTATTTGTTTTCCAAGCGATCAGAGTATGATCAGATCAAGAAACTAGGGTTTATTGTTTATGAAGACCAGAAACAGAACAAAGAGATTCTTAAAAGATATTCTTCCATTTTATCGTCTATCTGGAAAAGAAAGTTATAGGCTATGATAAAAAATAAGATAATAAAAATCATAAACATCCTGTTTACATCAACATTAAAGGAGAGTTTATTAAAGTATTTAACATAAAAAGAATTATTTTTACTTTTTATGTGAAAGCTTGACCTCATTTATAAGACATATTAATAAAAGGGAGATTTTTTCCCTCAACTTTTTCGTATATTTAAATATTATGATACGATTTGTATTTGAATTCATAGTCTTTTGATACGTAATCGTATCTTATTTCGGGAATTTCTTAATCTTTTAAAATTGTGTACCATATAAATAATAGCTATTTACACTGATACACCAAAACTGAAAATACCAAGGGGCACGACCATTTTATATTCAATTTAAATATTCACTATAACATTTCTTTAAAAATTTGCATTATCAAAATTTGAAAAATTCTATCTTAGACAAACGATGCTGGATATTAAGATCATAGATTGAATTTCATCTGTGTAGTTTGATGCATTTATAAGTTGTTACATTCACATACATATGAAAAGATAAATCAAGAGAATGTCAAACTCGAAGATTGATTGAATATATATTTGATATATATCTATGACTCTAAAGATAAAACAATAGTCTGAATTCTATCTATCTAACTGATGCATATCCGAAATTCGATATATATTTACAATTCTAAAGATAAAAAGGTTGACAAAATTTGACCTATCTAATACATATCCAAAATTTGGTACATATCAGCGATTCTAAAGATAAAGCTATTGGTTAAATTTCATCTATCTAATTGACACATGTCCAATATTTAATGCATATCAACGGTTCCAAAAATAAAGCGACTGACAAAATCTCATCTATCTAATTGATACATGTTCAAAATTTGAAAGATATCAACGATTCTAGAGATAAAATAATAGATTAAATTTTGTATAATTTATACATACACAAAATTTGATACACATTTACGATTTTAAAAATAAAGCAATAGACTAAATTTCATCCACCTAATTCATTTTTTTAGTTATCCTGTTCACATTCGTTCGAATGGATGTAAAACAGGCCTTTTGTTCTTAAACAATTTGTGAATGAATTTTACAAATAATTTGTGAATAAATTAATCACAATAAATATTAATTTGACACGAACCGACAGTTTTATTGTAAATACTACATACTAATATCCATCCATTTATCTCCTTGTATTGTATCAGTTATTATATTCATATCCAGATATAATTGCAAATAGGTTTAGGAAGGGCTAAAAGATGAAAATTTATCAAAATAATGAAATCACTTTTTGACGATTCTTTCACTTCTTATCCATACATAAAATTTAAAAAAACAAAAAAATGGCTAAAAAATTTTGTGAAGAATTTTTTCTCTCTTCTTATTTTTCTTTCTTTTTTTTTCTTTTTATTAAATTATTTTCTCATCGCTTGAGAACTTTTTATGTTTTTGATAAATGAGTTTGTGAAAAGGAATTGTTATAAGCTTTCCGTAATAAATTTCTTTTAACAAATATGCAAAATTAAATAAAATGTCAACCACACATATCATATTTTGATTTTTAGCAAAAAATTAAAAAAAATTAAAAATTAAAAAGTTATTTTACGGTACCGTAATCCCTTTTTAAAACCCATTTTTATCATAAACCCCAATGGAACTTAATCTTTTAACTGTATAATTTTTCCTTCTACCTAATCAAATGACATTTTTATTTTTTGAAAAACTGTAGTTGTATTGCTTCAATTATGAGTTCTTGGAATACTTGGATACTAACCACATATCATTTTTGTATCGAATTATAACGACTATATATGACTTAATTAATGCATTGTAAAATATATTTATTAGATGTGGCACAACGTTTGGGAATTCAACGAATTAATCTGAATGTCACAAGTGCCCTTTGAAAATATTTAATCCTTTGCTCCTACCTTCATGAGAATGTGACATGCTATGCACTATGTCTTCAAGTTCCACTTGATGTTGTCGGAGGTGGTTGAGATGCTGGGATACCGCACTTCTAAGCTGGTAGATATAGGTCCATAAATCACTGACATTCCTTTGAAGGGCCAGTACTTGAGAAGCCAGGTCGTCATCAGGGAGATGTAGGGCACCGGCCTCTGGCATTTGAACTGAGAAAGAACATTGTCATACTAAATACATACACAATATAAAACACATAATTATGTAATGTAATGGGCAAACGTTTTTATGGAATCTATTAAGGTCCGATAAAAAGACCAGGTATTGCAGTAATAACACTTTTAAGTTTTTAATAAACTTATAAATACATGATTCCTAAACTATTTTTATAAATATGCACACAGTAATATGTTACTTAATTCACTTTCTCCTCTTTAATTAGGAAATTCACTGCCTTGTCACACATATTCAGGTGACAGAAAAACCCTCAGTGTACCTCATTTGATGTGAGTAGAACACTTAGTTTGTAACCTTGTTTTAACACGTTATTCTCTGTGTGAATCGCCTGATTCACTTATATTATTTAACTAGATATTCTCTTCTCTACTACAATGAATATATCGCAAAGATTTAAGCGTCTTATTAGATAGTAGACGGATTCTCAAGTATGTTAATTTAGACGTACAATTTCTTGTTTTAACATGCTATCCTGCATGTGAATCGCCCGATTCACTTATATTATTTAACTAGATTTTCTCTTTTCTAGTACAGTGAGCAGATAGCAAAGAAATAAGCATCTTATTAGATAGTAGACCGATTTTAAAGTTTGTTAACTCGAAAAAGTGTCAACTTACACATTATCAATAATAATGACCAATAATGTCTGGAAAAAAACTTTCGATTGGTAGGTTTTTTTTTTTTTTTTTTTTTTTTTGTAAAACCTTGTTTCGGAGAAAATATTTGGATACGAACCGCATACTTATTGTCTATGAATATTTTTCAATCTTACCTACATATGAACTGGTATGCAAAATTAAAAAAAAAAAAATCATGAATGCACTTAGTTTTTACGCTATTCAAAACAACATGCTGTATTTCAGTATTCATTTTATAATTTATCTATCATTTATATAAATAAGAATGAATGTTTGTCTGTATGTCCCTTATGAGCTGCGGTACCGCTCATCCGATTACGATAAAGCTTTAAATACTTATTAGCTTCACTTACGGGATGGTTGTAGGCTTAGTAAAATTATGTAATCTATTTAAAGAAGAGAGAATTCTTATTTTTATATCTCTTATATACTACCGTACTGCTCATCTGATTGCGATGAAACTTTGAATACTTATCACTTGCACTTATTTGTTTCTGCTGTAGATGGAAAAACAAAAAAAAATATTGTCAACCCTAAAGTCATGAATAATAAAGGTTTTTTTTTTTAAAAATATTATTTACGCTTTTCCTTTATGTATCATTCAATTTGAAAGAATATATTCATTTCCGATACAAAAATAAATATTATTCTTTCTATCAATCCTGATTAAACAAGACAGTTATTTCAAATTTCAAGCGATATTTCCAAAGTTATTTCTTCTGCGGCAGCTCTGCGCCGGTTACAAGCTAGTATTATATATATTTGAACTGACACTCAGCTTCACTATGGTGAAATCGAAACCGTGACGGCTCTATATGACATTGCCAACATGAGAGCAGGTAGAAAAACGCTCTTATAATTAGTTACAAAAAAAAAAAAAAATTGTGTGTGTGCCAAATTTCCTTTTTTCTGGAAATATATTTATATAGATAAACCTAAAAAGGAAAACATAATCTAAATACAAATTTTATCCAAATCGTTAGGGCTGTTTTCGAGATACACGAAATAAATAAATTTATATGCAAGAATTGCTCGCTTAAGTTTTAAGATTCCAGCCAGAAAGCAAAATTAACTTTTAGACAACTTATTTTAATGTTAAACAAAATTAAACATTCATCTTCAGTGAATTACTAAGAAAAGGAAATCCATAATTATAAAATCCTAAAAAGTTATTCTTTCTTCATGTTTCACTGTGCTTAAATCTGGGAAAAAAACAAAAATTTGGGGAAGTTTCTCTTTCTTTAAAAATTATATTCTCTACTACCTTATATTATATGCATTTATCAATTTGAAACATTGTTTTCCTATGTTAATTAATTTTAAATTCATAATAAAATGTCATGAATTATTTAACAAGATAAAGTTACTATGTTAATGATTATATATATAAATAGGAATATGTTATAAGAAAGTTTATTAACATTCCATTAGTCGAGCCTTATCTGTTAGATACACGATGACTACTTTTTTCAATAACTAAGTGATACTATGTCGGAAAGAAAATTCGCTTTTTCTATATTCCTTACTCGTTTTGGAAAAAAAAAAATGTATTGTGTTTTTGTTTGTGTTGATTTTAAATTGCGTTTTTTTATCTGTATTATTCTATTACTACATAAATTATTTACTGATGTTAACTGGTGTATACGAGAATACAGAGCATTTACATTTGTTTGGGATTAAAAAACCCCCCACCCCTAATAGAATTTTTAAGAATAATTTATTGCATTTCGTTTTTGAATTTTTTTTAAAAAAATCATTATTGCCTCCTAAAATGTACTATTCTTCGTTTTTATGGTTTCTGAAATTTCTTTCTTTTTCTTCAGTACACTGAATACAGATATTTTATTTAATTCTAATCAATCTACATATTGAATTTAGGGGCATCGATACATGAAAAGGAAATCTTTTTTCGTTTAAATTCCCAATAATTCTGCTATCAATTTTAATGTCAAATTCAAAATTGATGGCAGATAATTTTTGAAACATATTTTAATCGAAATTTATAAGATCTAACTTATGCCTGTTGCTTATCCTCCCTAACCTCCAAAATCAATCAAATTGCTTTTCAATAAAATAAACTGCTTTATGTTCTCGAAAACAGTGAGCTATCAGGATGTGATATGCTTGAATTAAACCGTAATAAAATATGTACTCATTAATGAGGTATAATGGTCTAAGTTTATCTTTTAATTAAATTCCATAATCAATATATTATTCAGCTTGCAATTTTACAACAATTGCAGTATCAGTGGCGGATGTGGCAACATGAGGCCACAGGCACTAAATTATTTTGAAGCCTTCTTCTAGGTAAATTCTATTTATAACAAGAAAGTTAGATGAATTAAACGTATTTTAGCCTTTAATTTTAACTTTGCGCTCACTTTTCAGCAATTTATATATAGTTTGTAAACGTCAAACAGAAGGAAAATGTACACCTTTGAAAAAAAAACTCCACGCTACCATAAAAGAATTAAATGACAATTATATTCAGTAACTATTAGGAGAAAATATTACTATTTACATTCTTTCCAAACTTTGAATTGGTATAAACGGTGTCAACATCCTTTGACAGAAAGATTGAGCGATATTGTCTATTAACAATACAGGCTATAATAATAAAAATAGGAAATATACAAAATTTTCTCTTCTCAGATTTTTTAAATTAATACTTAAAGAAATTTTAAAATAATTCTTGAAAATATTATCTAGTTGAAGGAAAATATGCTTATTTAAATATTTTCTCCCACCCTCCGATTTGAATATTCCTGAAATCGAGTTGATTTTTAATAAAAATGCCTATTAAAAATAATTAAAATAGTAGTTTCAGTTTAAGTTATACTTATTTTAAATATATTATTAAAATTATCCCTGCTAAAAATTAATAGATTAAATTTTTTATTTAAATATTATTGAAATTTAAATATTATTTTTATTTAAATATAACTTGTTTTCAATATTTCAGTTTATACACAAAAAAATAATTCTTAAACAAGTTGAAATAGTAGAAATTTTCTTTCTCGACAAATAAAAATACAATTTTGAAACAAATACAAAAAAAACCCTACACAGTTTCATACAGATCCATAGTTGGAGCAATATAAAAATAGTGAAATTATTACTTTAAAATTTGGTCAATATGCATATTTATGTAAAAACTAAAGCTACCAATTTTTTAAAAAATAAATAGAATGTTTAAAATAAACTAGCGCTATAATTATCAGAGGGAAACTAAAAAAAAAAGCATTCGCATGTTATTTTGGTGATAGTTTTAACACCGAAAAATTTGTAAGTTATAGTTATAAATTTAACAAATGGCAAACATTTCAAGACTTAAAATTTTAAATGATATAATTGCAAATCACAACACTTCAAGCCAAGTTTTTTAAGTAAGTTCAAATAAATTCTTTATTGCCGTGTGAACAATCTGTTCTGCTCTGGTTATTAAACTTGTGACTAAAATAATGATAATAAAAGATTCACGGAATTAAACTTATTAGAAAGAAAAAGAGTAAATATGTATGAAATATGCGAATAATGAATGAATATTTCACCTATTTATACCAAAATCGCAGTTATTGTTTTAATAACTGTGGGGGAAAGAGTAAAATCATGTTATTTCCGACAGTTAAAATTATTATATTAGACAAGAAATTATCATGGCATATATATTTATAACTATTTTGATATCCAATTCAAATTGAATTGATATTTGTTATTAAAATGTACAGGATATTCAAATATATTGAATACACTTCTATATTTTACCATGAGCATTTATCATGAATTTATATTTGCAGATACAGTGTCTCACAAAAGTAATGGGACACTTGTGCTTTACAAAAGGAAAATGTAATAAAATAAATAAATAATCATGTACAAATTTTTTTTGTGGATGTATTTCATACTTAAATTTTGTAACAATTAATACATAACATACATTTTGTCAAAATATTGAAATAAATTTAATAAATTATGCAGTTATTTAGAAAGGAGCAAAAAAATGGCTCACATAAGTGATGGGACACTTACTTTTCCATCAAATATTTATCCAAAAATTTTACTTTTTAAAAGTTTTTAATATTTTGTTGGATTTCCTTTTACTTTTAAAACATGATTTAATCTTCTTGGGATAGATTTGACTTATTTTTCTGTGATTTCTGGAGTGATTGTACCCCATTCTTCTTGAAGCACCGATTTTAATTGTTGTTTTGAAGAAATGGCGTGTTTGCGAATTCTTGATTCCAATTCTTGCCAAATATTCTCTATGGGATTTAAGTCAGGAGATTGTGGTGATGTTTTTATTATTTCAGGAGAGTTATACAGCAGCCAGAGTCTAACGTTCAAAGCAGTGTGCTTGGGATCATTATCCTGGTAGAATTTAAAATCGTTATGAAGGTTCAATTTTCGTGCTGAAGATTTCAACTTTTGCTGTAAAATGTCGATATACTTGTACTGATCCATTATACTGTCAATAAAAACAAGATTACCGACTTCAGCGGACGACATACACCCCCATACCATAACTCCTCCTCCACCATGTTATACTGTTGGCACCAAGTTCTCTTTACGAAATTCTTCCCTGGGTTTTCTCCACACCAAGATTCTACCGTCAGAACCAAATATATTAAATTTACTCTCATCAGCAAATATAACTTTATTCCAGAAATCAGAATTCTTATTTATGTAGGATTTTGCGAATGCCAGTCTGAGTTTTCTATTCTTTTCATTTACGAAGAATTTTTTCCTGGCTACTCTACCGTGATATCCAGCAGATCGAATTACTCTTCTAATAGTCTCAGGATTAACAATTACTCCATATAATGCTTGTAAATCAGCAGCAACTTTAGGAGCACTCATTCTTGGATTTTTTTTAATAATTCGAACGATAATTCGCTTTAATCCATTAGATAGCTTTGATGGTCGGCCAGGTCTTCTTTTATCCTGAATCATATGATTCTTTTTATATCGTTTAATGATGTTGAAAACTGGTGAATGACTCAAATTAACTGTTTTAGCAGTTTCTCTAATAGATTTTCCACGTTCAATATGCAAATTAATAATTATTTTTCGAATTTCAGGCGAAGTTTCTTTTCGTTTAGCATTCATGACTGCACAGAGCTAAAAAACACAAAAATTCCAAAGCAATCTGGAGAGAAATACTGCAGACGATTTTATAAATTATTGCCAATTGCTTTTGAGTAAAAATAAAACTCCAAAAAAATATTTTCATTGCTTATTTCAGACGATTTTTGTTGCATATCTAATGGTGTCCCATCACTTATGTGAGCTAATTTTTGCTCCGTTCTAAACAATTATATTTTTATTAAATTAATATTTTAATATTTTGACAAAATGTATGTTATGTAATAATTGTTACAAAATTTAAGTATGAAATACACCCACAAAAAATTTGTACATGTTTATTTATTTATTTTATTACATTTTCCTTTTGTAAAGCACAAGTGTTCCATCACCTTTGTGAGACACTGTATTTCTTAGAAACAGTTTTAAAAAGTATGTTTTTATAAGAAAATAATTAATGCAATAAATCTTTGTAAAATATTAAGATTTCTTACAGCTTTCAAAGCACTTTCAGTTTTAGCTATTTTTCAACGACTCGCATCGCCTTTATACTTATCGTTTAAATTTTTATCCTCAATCTTTGTTCTTATTCTTTAAATTTTTGTTCTTAATCCCTGTCTTGAACCGTTGATAATGAATGGTTAGAGATATTTGTCCAATGCGAATTGAGGGGGCAGAGTAATAAAAATGCACCTCATTCCCTCGGGTAGGAATTTAGAAGTTCTCAACCAACTTTAAACACATTTTTCACAGATGTGGAAGCATCAAATTACAGCTACTCTTCCAGCTATTAAACGTGGCCTAGTGTACAAAGAAGAAATGCTCACGTTGTTTCCACCTAAGTTACTGTCCATGTTTCTGAACGTTATTAAAAAGGTTTTTTACACTATTAAAAGGTATCTTCAAAACTCCAGCTAAAAGAAAATCTAGAGAGAATAAAATACTGGAATGAAAATGTAGACGCTAGCCAATATACACAAAAACCACATACACATGAAAAGACAGACCACATACACATGAAACCAAAATACACATGAAAAGACACATTTCTGCAAAAAAAAAGTCATTCCATTGGCCTAAGGTCAACAATGAGGACAACGTTACCCCCTTTTGTCGGTGCAGGGAATGGCACTGACATCTCTTGTAATAGAGGGCATAATTTTTTCTTCTTTTATCTGATGTTAGAAAAGAAATGCTGACTTGCGAGGCGGTTAGCCAACGAAAGAAAAAATAGATCTCACGGATCTTGCAAAAAATTTTGAAATAAATCATGAGATAAATATTCTGAAATTGGACAGAAAGTTCATTTTAATTATAATGCATTTGAATGCACTATACTTGTAAATGAAATGAATAAAATACAGTTGCTCATTTGCTATCCCCCCCTCAAAAAAAGAAAGAAAGTATTCTGATCGGCTCTCGTCCCTATCTCCTTCAGTCAATAAGAATATTCATATCATATGATTTTGCTAATCTTACTGCAATTTATTTGAAGCAAATGGTTTTAATATTTAGGGTTTTTTTATTTTCTTTTGTAATTTTTTTTAATCTTTTAGAAATTTCTTGAATATTACTACTTTTGAAATTATTTATTTTTAATTTTTCCAATCATAATTATTACCCATGTTTGGTTTACTCTTTTTCTTTTCGTTTCTTTCTTTTTCCTTTCCCTTTTTTTATTTTTCTGAGTAAAAGTGAAAAAATTCTAAGCAAATCTTCAATGAAAAAAATTTCTACCAATTCAGCACGGCGATATAAGTTTTGAAACCTTTTCAGATCTCAAGTTACAAGGCGACCGCCTCCAACGCTTGTGCGGAAATCAGCTACCGAGTAGTAAAATTGTGTTTAAAAAAATTAAAAATTAGTTTTTCAAAATAATAAAACAAAACACGATAATGATTGTAAGAAATATTTTTTTAGGTGGAAACTAAGTATAGAGAGTTATACTTTCTTTCTTTTTTATCAATAATAATAATAATAAGCAATACTTAGTGAATATATCGAGATATTTTAGATTAATTTTTACTATAAATAGATAAAAACTATTTATCTTTATTGCGAAAAATCTTAATTAATTTGATATATTTTCTTTTTTACAAAGATGGAAATAGATTTATTAAATTACAATACTGCACTAAAAAGTCTATTTCATTTACAATGATGATCTGTTTTTGATACTAATGAAATAAGTACGAATTGTAAAAGTTTAAAACCTATCCCTCATTTTTCTAAAACTTTTCGTACGTTTTTAAGCAGAAATTGGAGAATATAATAATCTCTATATAGAATTTCATTTTGTGGGGACTTAATTAGACTCATTTTTCTTCATTTAAACTCAAATCTTTTTCAAATTTTACAGTAGATAGATATTAACAATACAGAAACTTATATTTCGAAAATAGTTTTCAGATTCAAAAGTCACGAAATCAAATGTTTTAAATTTTAAAAAATTATTTGTTTTTTTAAATGATTTTTTTCGTACAATTTTCAATACTTTTACCTAAATTTTTTAAAGGGACCTCACAATACATTTATCAAAATTAAAGGTCTAATTTCTGATGCTTGTATTGATTTCTGAAAAAAAAAAAAAAAAAAAAAAACTAAAACTTTTGTGAATATTTTTTTTTGAAATTATCAGATTTTTCTATTTTAATATTTTTAGAAAAAATTACAATCAAAATTTTTACAATCTATCCATAAATCTATTAAAAATGAATTTAAGAATGATAAAAAAATGCCATACAATTACAATAAGATGTGATTGATTTTTATTAGGTTGTTCGGAAAGTAATTTCGTTTTTTCCTGACAAAGGATTTAATTGCATTTTTCGCACCCAATTTCATACTTAAACCGCAAAATCATTTTATGTTTTAAGAGCTGATATAGCAAGGCTTGAGTGTGAAACAGTGCAGCTGATTCTTCGCAGTAGTTTTTGGATGGTGCCCTTTTAAATATGGAGAGCAATAAACAGCATTTTCGTCATTTTTTTCTTTTTTGCTATAAAAGGTAAAAATGCTGTTCACGCCAGAAATAAATTAGCCAATATCTGTGGAGAAGATGTGTTAACAGTACATCAGTACCAGAACTGATTTGCAAAATTTTTCCTTCAAATGAGGAGGCCAAAAACCACCTCGATCAGTTTTTTTTACAGCAAAGACCAAAACTTTTATGAGCGTGTAATCATGTTACTACCAAAAATATGGCAAAATGTATTAGACCAGAATGACAATTTTATAATTTAATAAATAATTTATTCATTAAACGAAAATTTCTTTTCATTTTGACAAAAAAATACGAAATGACTTTCCGAACAACCCAATAATATTTTGTAACAGACAGAATTCTGGAAAAAAGAAAATTTAGAAAAACAGCTTTAAAGTTTTCAGCACAATACAATTGTTATACAAATGAT
The DNA here is from genome assembly GCA_026543055.1 of Argiope trifasciata. NCBI lineage: Eukaryota > Metazoa > Arthropoda > Arachnida > Araneae > Araneidae > Argiope > Argiope trifasciata. Next base: position 68,503 of record JAPMOQ010055057.1, on the reverse strand, counting down.
GAATAAGAATGAAGTAGATAGCAATCAGTTATGACCAGAAAAAACCTACAAACAACATGTTAGGGAAAGATGTACTTGAAAAACTCCGAATTATTTATCGCTAAATAAATGAATATACATATTACAGAGTTATTATTAAAACTTAAAAAAAAATTAATATTTTTTTTACCTTGTTGAGCCACATTGCTGTGGAAAAGTGCCACCAAAAGGGCAACAACTATTAGTGGACGGTATATAGCCATCATTTCGCTAGCAGGGCTACTGTGCAAGTGTGGAATTTAAATCAAGTGATCACGAAGATCATGGAGTTCACAGGTCAAGCATCTTGAAGATAAGAGCGTGAAAATTATCACGGTCCATTCTTATACAGGTCAAAAGGTTGATTTCAGTGATTGGTTGGATTACAGAAATCTGTTAAAGGAATATTTAAATTATGTTTACGTTCCAAACTTGGTTTTTTCGGGTAGATTTGTGCTAGATTTTATCAGCAAGTGAGATTCATATGTTATCATCGTGATGGTTTGCTTCGTTCTTTAGTTCTCAGAAAAGGAAAGTTTTTTTTAATGAAATGTGATGCAACTGACTTATCTTTCGCGCCATCCGGTGTGAATTCCAAATTTCTTTTCATTGAACTGCGTCAGCTGAATACTACGTGCAAAGTTGTACGCAAACCATCCATGGCATGTGGATACTTTGTAAATGTTAACTTTTTTTTGCTGTCGAAGCAGATGAAAATATTAATTGCATTAGAAAAGAAAGATTCTAATTATTAGACGTGAACAAGAATTAAATGGCTGTAATATCTATCAAAAAGGACAACTAAAAATTTACCGTTATAAATGTAATTCAATATTTTCGTGTTTTTATCATTTTCTACCATAACAACTCCATTTATCAATTTCTTAGAACATAAAAATAAAATTCCATTATTTTCTTCTAGATTACTTCCGTATTGCTGATTGTTATTTGCGGTTTTATGTTATCAAATTCAGGTGTTAACACAGATTGAATACATAAACAATTTCTTCCTGGAAATTATGGGAAATTTCCAAACTGAAATCTCTTCATTGAAGTCTTATTTATTAAGAGGATTATCTGATTGTTAAAGAAAAGTTATTTCGAGAATAAATGTTCACAGTGTTAAGAAAAGTATATCTTATTTCGGCAATAACTTCTAATAAAAAGTTGGTTTGTAAATTTTATTTTATATTAGTCGCCTTTGGCGACCAACTGCTTCTTTGGGATAAATGATACCTAAAATTTCAATATTTTATATAACCAGGTCTTTTAATTATTTCTTCATCCAAATGTTTTTCAGCAGCAAATTTTGATAGTCATTTAACTCATTTATATAACTGCGGAAGTCTTGCGCAGTTTATTTCATTCTACCATATATTTTTCTGTCACGTCCCATAAAATTTGAGCTTTAATGGTAACGGAAGTGATTCAACGGACTCAATTTAAAAAATCTTTTTTACTGAAAACCATCTTCTTTACTGAAAATGTTACTGAAAACATTTAAAAAAAAAACAAAGAGAATCGTTCAGCATTGAATTCTATGTGAAATGCAATATCAAAAAAATAAAATCATTCAATAAAAATTTCTCTGATCTATCTTAAATTTCAGTCTTTAGTTTTGCTTTCAAAATCATTTAATGGCTTAAATAATAATATGTCCTTCTGTTTCAGTTAATGAATGTTCTAAAAATATTTTAAAGTATAAATTGTATGCAGTCATTTGTCCTAGTAATATTTAGTAAAGTATCTTGGACATTCCTACTTTTAATTGAATAAAAAAAAAAAGATTTCTATTTCTGTGATCAAATCTGACCGAGTTATAAAGTTTTGAATATCACTATTTTAAAATAATCAACAATTTTATAATTTTATGCTAGTCGACTTTGAGGAAACTTCAAGAACTAATTAGATATCTTTTTCGAAATGGTGTGATTCATATCTTATTTGAAAAAGATATTAATACTAAGTTTTTCATAATTTGGTCAGTTTTAGTTGCAATAGAGTGGATCTTTCTTGTTATTTAAAAGGTTATTATTTCAGGAATATTCTATTAAATACGAGTCATAGAATCGATGATAAGTATATAACCATAATTCATCAGAACATTTATTGATTCCAACTGGATAAAGTAGTATTCTTTACTTTACTTCGACCATTTTTTTTCAATTAGATGCCTTGTATTAACCTTTAGAAATTATATATGTATTGTGTATACATATATTAAATCGTTTTTATCTATCTAAAATAAGATAGAGTGATTTAATTAATAATATAAATGTTTTAGAAGTTATCGAAATCGTTTTCATGCATTTATTTTTCCAACAAATATCATTATTAACTTAAATTTTAATTTGGACATACATCAGCGTAATGGCAACACGTTGATATAAGTTAATTTTTTTTTCATGCAAGCAGAATATGCTCACGTAGATTAAATTGTATGTTTATTCTGTGCGAAATATATTGTTGAAAAATAAGTTCACTACATTTTTTAATTGAAAAAAATTATTTCAAAATTATAGGTGTCATTGAAATGACAATTTTTTGAATTTTAAAATGATGCGAAAATCATTTTTTCTGTAATGTTTCCTGAAGTTATAAATAAAAATACACTAAAATTAAATTAAAATTTTAATTAATTAAAATACTAATTAATTTTTTAAAAAATAACTGTTAGATTCATGCTTTTGTGATATGCTCACTTTCGTTTTTTCACACCCCTTTTATTCTAAAATAGAATCTGCCGTTATTTAAGTTGCCAAAGCTGCACATGCGCCAGTTACTAGTCGGTTATTTATATTGGTATCTTATTAAGCCAGTAACACCCACTAAACACCAGCGATCACTTTTGTCGAATGGTTATGTTAAGCGACTACGAGCCCTGGCGTTTTATGTTCGATTCTCGTTCAATCCAATCCGCTACATTGGTGATTGAGGACGGTGAACCTTTAAACAGTTGTAGTGGCGCCATCTACCCGCTACCAACGCAAAATCAACAAAACCCTCTCCAGCAATCAAAAGTCGTTAGACTCACTTGAAGCATCAACCAAAGTCGTCAGACTTACTTGGCACAGCAGCAACAACAATTCTCTCCGTCAGCAACCAAAAGTCATCTGACTCCAGATCATAACATTTCAGTAGAAATAAATGCTTTTGACATTTTGCAATATTATCTGCTTAAATTTCCAACAATAACACCGAGGTGCAAATTTCCATCCTCCAATATAAATATATATACCAAGTTTGGTTTTTCTATGTAAAACAGTCTAGCTTGTAGAGCATAAGCACATAAATAATAAACCCAGGTAACACATATTGTTGCACAATATTATACAATAATGTGTGATATTATATCATTAATTTTAAGCAATGTTATAAAATAATGTAAATATTGTTTCATATGCAAAATTGTAAAATATATGTGTACTATTAGGGAATCACTTTTCTTAAGCAGAGATAGAGATTATTTCAGTTTTTGAAAAGGTTAACATCAATTTTGAAGCCGGCGTCCTGGCATAAGGGTAGCCTGTCTTTCCCGTGATCTTGATACCCCGGGTTCAAGTCCTGGTTTGGGCATGGTTGTTCTTCTGTGTCCTATGTCTGAATGCACCCCTTCCTGTAAAAAGAGGCTATGCAAGCGAATGTGTGTGCGTTTCATCTTCTTATGAGCTAGAAGTCAGACTTCTGCCTTCTGGTGCTCAGATGTCTTTATTCTTGGAAACCACTGCACCTCCTTTCTGGGGGTCGCGGTGGCCTGGTGGTGAGGTCTCGGCTTCGGAACCGGAGGACTTCAGATTCGAGACTCGATTTCACCGAATAACCGACGTGTGAGGGGGTCTCTTGCACTTTAATTCGGTCAGGTCAAACGTCCTCCGGCTGGTGTGGAGAGGGGGGTGCCAGTTCAGGTGTTGTCCTCGTCATCTGATCTTGGTTCAAAATTACGAGGTCCGTCCCAAAATAGCCCTCGTGTTGGTTTAAACGGGTCGTTAATATAACTAAACTAAACAAAACCTCCTTTCTGTGGTAACGCGGACACAAAACCAACTCCATCAATTTTTAAAAATTGAGAACATATTCAGGGCAGGGGCATACAGGACAGTTTCCCTGGGCCCCCCATCTGAGGGGGCCTCCAAATTGAAAAATACCATACACAAGTTCTATACACGAACATTACTAAAGCAGTAAGGCAGAAGGGGTCGAAAAGAAGTTTTAATCCCTGGGCCCAATAAGACTGATTCGGACCCTAAAATTTTTGAAATTCTGAATATTCGCTGCATTTAGAGTACACGAACTAAATTAAATTTGATACAATAAAAAATAATTCTTTAAATTTAATTTCAACTATCACAAAATTTTCCGAACTTAACACTTGAAAAGTAAATATGAATTTTCAATGTACATTTAAAATTTGCAGTAAGAGAGTATTTTTGGTATTTGCATTAGAAGTATATTTAATTCTGTACTTAAGAAAATTGTAATGCGTGATTCCACATATATTAACGATCATCACAGAGCCAGATTATTGAATAGGGAAAATAGACAACTGTCTAGGGGTTCCACAATTTTGGAAGTTCCAAACTTTCTCGATTTTTTTTGAAATAATTTCTTAGTTGCTTAATTTGGTATTTTTATTCAGTTTATGGATATCTGTACTCGAGCTTATTGCAATTGAAATCAATTATCGTTTTAATTTAGAGCATTATTCTAACATTTATATTTAATTATCTTCCGTAAAAAATGTCAGGTACAATAACTATATAGAATATTAAAGATATATAGAATATTAAATTGTGTCTAAAAGTGTTGTTATTGTTTTCATTAATTTATATAACATTATTTCAAAATTTAAATTTTGTATATCTTATTCGTTATATATTGGAATCAAATTTTTTGCTGTTTAAGTTATCGAAATTTGTTACTTAAACTAATTATCTAAATTAAATTAAATGCAATAAAATATATATCTGCCTTTGGAAAATTTGGCTGGGTGAAAAGGAAATTCTACTGCCTTCGATAGAAGGATTAATCTGACAACAAACGGCTATAAATATCTTATAGAAGATTCACTATCTTATTTAAACTAATCCTTTATCTTTTATGTTTCGAATATACATTGCTATCATTCGAATACATCGGTGTGCTGAGCGATTTATAAATGTATTTCATATATTTATAATATAAATCGTAATATATATTCACGTTGCCATATTTTTTTAATGCAACTATGAACAAGTTACATGTTAAATAAGCCTAACGAATCTAATTGTGGCAAATGGATAATGTGTTCAGAATCACGAAATAAAATGATCGGACGTCACATTTTAGGCTGGTTACACACACACAGCGAATTTTTCCGAGGCGGTTAATTTACCGTCGCCGTCTCAAACAACAGTTGGGCATTGAAGTAAATTAGAGCTTAAATGTCAGGCGGAAAAATAAACGTGCGGTCAGTTCGCCGTTGGCGAATTGCTGTCCAAGTATTAGCGTACATAATCATATGCAATCTAGGATCGCAAGATTTTCATATTATGTCTTTTGTTTGGAATTACAATGAAAACAAAAATACGTACTTCATATTATCTACATCTAAATCAGACGGATGAAATTATACATATCCACATGCAAAGAATTCTTTTCAATATCTTTTAAAATTTGACAGAAACCTACAAATTCGATGTAAAGATTTCATACCATATTTTATGCATCTATCTGGAAGCCTTTTTGAGTTATCGTGTTTATTAACATATTTTCTTTTGGGGAGGTTTGAAACATTTAAATTCGTCCCAATGTCGAATTCGAAACTTTAATTTATTCTTTAAAAAATTTACAAATAAGCATTTAAATTATATCGATTTTATTATTTTCATATAATTGTATCCTTTAATTTTAACAAATTGCAAAAGTGTTTATTTTACAATAATACTCTTTATTATTTTAGCAAATGAAATTGTACACACAATTATATTATATATATTCTTTTACTCGTGTACTACCGTTATTGCATTTAAAAGATAAGACAAATAAAACTAAAACGTCTTCATGCCCGCGTTGGAGTTTTGGAGAAGTGATCCGAATCTCCTTTCATTCTTGTTTGCCATTTTCAAAAATCGATACAGTAAAATTTTACTGAAATTAATGGTCTTTAAAAAAGTTACGAGAAATATTTGGTGTATATATATATAAATATATATACGTGTGTGGATACTAGTTTTGCATGAAAAAAATGTGATAGATTCCACATATTGACGAAAATAGCAATGAAATTCTTTTTATTGAACAATAAATTTTATTATTGATACTCGTTTTCAATATATCATTAGATAACACCTATTAATTGTCTAACTTTACAACATCAGACTAACGCTTTCGTTTCTCCGAAGATGCCCAACTAAGTAATAGTATCAAATGTGTTTGTATTAGGCTCGTTCATCACTAGCCTGTTGATTCACTTGAATACAATAATATGAAATATTTCAATAATTTTAAATAGATTTTAATGCGTTTGAATGGAAATTAGTAGTTTAGAGTGTCTCTTTATTTCACCAAGGATATCAAGCTCATAAATTCAAAACTCGATATGGTTGACCATAAATGTTTTATAGTATTGTTTATCTAGTAAGCCATCTTCATTGGTGACTTGGTACTGTTGGCAAGGAGAAAGGGTACTCTTTACTAAATTTCAACCATACTGGATATGCAATAGCAGAAATCGGGGGAAAAAAAAACATATCTACTGGTACCTAATGCTTTGCATTAGCTGAAAAAAAAAGGGAAGTCGGTAATGAAAATAATACATAGTACAGAGGTAGCATCAAACATTGCCATCATTAGTAAACTTTTTTTAAAAAAAGGAGAATAATTATCTTGATTATACAACAAATGCGTGAATTAGCAGTAGTATAATTCTCTGCTTTTAACAAGATGTACATTAAAATATGCATTGCATTGATACCATCATTGATTGTCCTCATTAGCCATTCCTTATGAATTGTTCCAGTTCACGTTGTATATTAATCTTCCACATGCATACTAACTTTTTATGCTGAAGGATGTTGTGTAACTATAAACCTTGACACTCCCTTGGTCTAATACTAATTCACGATAGACACGCATCCCAAACATCTCCCTTCACACACACATATACTATTGCTCAAAAGTAAGCAAACACGAAAAGATGACATGCAATATGGTGAATTAAAACACAATTTACATATGATACAGAGCAAATTAGCCTAAAACGTATTGTAACACATTGTAAATTGGCTTAGCGAATGTATGTTTCCATTCGGAAGCAACGAACATTACTCGAAATCCTAGGCATTCAAAGCGGAAAGCACGAGTAGAAGAAACCATTTGCACAATGAGATGCGTTGGAGGGCTGTCAGTTTGTGGCAAGCGCTGTTGCCAGAGAGATGAATATGCCACGTAGTGCTTTCCATAAAATTGATTTAAAACGCTAATACGAGGGTGATCAAAAAAAAGTTTACAAGGCAAATGAAAAGTGCTTTATGAACAGACCCAGAATACAAATGGTAATTAAGAGATATATGTAGCGTCACTTTTCTACATAATCACCAAACCCATTGAGGCATTTATCACACCGTCGAACCAATTTGTTTAATCTATCTTGGTAATAATCGGGTTTAGTTTAGTTTAGTTATATTAACGTCCTGTTTAAAGAAACACGAGGGCTACTTTGGGACGGACCTCGTAATTTTGAACCACGGTCAGATGACGAGGACAACACCTGAAGTGGCACCCCCCTCTCCACACCAACAGGAGGACGTTTGGCCAGACAGATTTAACGAGCAAGAGACCCCCTAACACGATGGTTCTTTCAAGTCTCGAACCTGAAACCCTCCGGTTCCGAAGCCGAGACCTTACCACCAGGCCACAGCGGCCCCATAATAATCGGGTCCCTGGCTACTGAGCCAGTTTTCGGTACCTTTTTGAACATCATCGTCTGATATGATCCTTGTTTTGGATGAATGTTTCTTCAATGCCAATGAAAGGAAATATTCACTGGGAGCCAAATCGGAGCTGTATGAGGGATGACTCAAAACCTCCCACATAAACGTGTCCAACAATCGTTCTGCTCGCTTCAAAAGAACGACACAATTTCACTCTCTGTTTTCTACTCATTGCTTTGCTCCCGTTCACTTCAACAATTTGTCTGTGAGTTTCCCATGGGGACACATTCTTGGCTCATAAAAATCCTATCACGGCTCACACCTCTGTTCGAGACTACATTTCCAGATGTCTTGCCATTTCTGTCACTGTTTTAGATCGTGGTACTGTGGAAGCTGCATTGGGTAAAGAACTCACAACCTTGTGGTTCGTAGCTGAGTAAAGGCCTTATCACATGGTGAAATTTCGCCAGCACTTTTCCGTTTCTACCTTCAAAAACCGGTCAAGCAAGTTTCATAATCGACAACTTTTTCGAACCAACTCGAAAATGTTATCGGAAATATTGTCTGCAAACGAAATTCAACCAATCATGTGAAACTCTGAAGTGACGTCACTTTCCTTGTCGTTTGCTGATGGAAAGTGCGGAAGATATTTTGCCTTGTGATAAGGCCTTAATAAGATCCCTAGACAAAAGTAATTACTCATGTCCAGAAGTTGTTATCTGGCTTATAATCTTTTCACCACCAAAACAAATCCATGTGCACACAGTGGGTTCAGTTACTCACATCTGTCTGATGCAGCAACAAAATATTACTGTCTTTTGTCACTGCAATGGGTACTGACACAATATTTATCGATGATAACCTCCACCCATATAATGCATGATTGATGGGAAGTTGTTATGGGAATGATACCATTCCACAGCCTGCTATATCATTGGACCTGAATTCTAAAGAATATGTGTATGGCATACAGGAATGGACATTACTGCCACAATAAGTTATCAACAATATTATTGCCAGAATGCCTCGCAGTAGTCATGCATTTTAGCTAGAGGGTATCATGGTTGTTATTAGCATGCAGTTCCTACTGCATATTATGCCAACCAATCTATAAGTCCTCTGGCCCTATCAATAGCAAAAAATATTCTGAGCACTTTAATATTTTGAACAAAACTTTTGCCACTAAATATTGAATGGCTCATGAAATCTGAAAATTTACATTTTGAAATATTCAGTAGCTGTTTTAAAGAAAATGTGTCAACCGATGCACAATACTTCGAACAAGTGACTAACAACAACAACAAAAAATCCTTATAAGTCATTGATTACAATATTAAAATCTGTGTATTCTGCAGGATTACAAAGGAATATATTTGAAATCTGACTAGGAATTTTCAAAAATGATAGTTGCCAGTAGAAACAGAAAATAAACCCTCAGCATATTATTTAGTAAGCTATCACAGGTCAAAATTAAGTTGTAATATAATTCAGCAAATAATAACTGCTTAGTCAGCATATATCCGAAGGCAAAAGAGCAAGTTAAAAAAATAGTCAAAGTTTCAAGTTAAATTATAAAATCTATTGAATTGTGTGGTATTTAAAAAATAAATCATATCAGATTATAAGATATATAAATAATTTAATTATAAAAATATAAATCACAGTTTCTTTCATTAAAATTTATACATTGACGCAAACACATATAAAGATTTGATTTTAACACACATATATCTTGATTAAATTCTGTGTCATAAATTGTGAAGATCCAAGTCACTACTTGAACTAATAATGGGACTAGATATTTTAGATTGTTGTGCCTTTTCTCTCATCTTTAATGATTTACGACGAGGTCGAACTATCTTTTTGGAAAGCTCTTTCTCATTAGAATTTTCTTTCATACCTTGCAACAAGCCAGTTTGTCCATGCAAACTCTGCAATACAAAGAGAGATTTAAATTGCAATTACAATAAATAATTTTATATTTGACATTTTACAATTAACTTCCAAAAATTCGTACATTAAAAGCAATTTAAATCCAGGAATTAATTTTTGGTCAGATATGTATTCAAACAGACAAAGTGTAAATGACAGTACTTCAAACACAAACAAATAATAAAGTTACTCAAATGATTTTTTTTTGTTAAAAAATAAGAAAAACATATTGGTGCAAGCAGTTGAAAAATTGCCTCACACAAAATTTTTTTTAATTACTCAATGCTGGTTGTTTATGATCTATCAAACATAATTATTGATTTTATTAAAAACCTATATTTTCTTTTTTTCTTTACAGTAACTGAGTTTACTTGATTTCTTGCTAAATTCAGCAAATTGATTATTTAAATAAAATTTTTTTAAAAAAGTAAGAAATTGCAATAAAATAAAACTGATTTGTAAAAGATAATATATAAAAAATAATTCCAAAGTGTAATAATAATGCTCCCATTAATAAAGTATTGAAATTTTTTTTTATAAACTAGTTTCTTTGCACATAAAAGAAGACTTTTCTAAGCGCATAATCTAAAAACACAATGATGCATAATTATCATTTACAAACAATCCCTTAAAATCTCTTTCAAGGTGATGAATTTAATTTTAAAATTCATCTAAAATAGTAATTTTTGTTTTATAAATCAATAGGTATTAATTGCAGAAAAATCCCCCCTCCCCTCTCACGCTATTTAAAATATAATAGTGTTAGGAATATTTTACAAAATATGATTGATAGAGGGGTAGTATAAAAAGTTTAAATCATTAAAACCTTTTGAGAAACACATTTATTGCCTTAAATAACAATTCTTTTAAAAGATAAAAACATTTTTCCAACAAGAATTATATGTATTTCTCTAAAGATTAACAAATTACCAATTGACCCATAATAAATGTGAACATATACAATATATATGTCTGTGTGCGCACACACACACACACACACACACACACACACACACACACACACACAC
>JAPMOQ010055057.1:0-57605 GCA_026543055.1 Argiope trifasciata | reverse complement strand
ACACACACACACACACACACACACACACACACACACACACACACACAAGGTTATTCAAAATAATTGCATCAATTATAAATGACCATAATTTTCTCACAGGAAAGCAAATTTGAATACAAAAGGAAGCTTAAAATTTTATCAGCGTATGTAACTGCATTACGTGATTTTCCCTTTGTCACATACATGTAGATTATTGATGGATATGTAGTAGTTGGACATAGGAAACACAGAAATATTCAACTGTATTAGCAGGCTATTTCACTAATGTGTAAAGCATACCTTCAATTCATGCACTGCTTGTTGCAAGACAATCTATAACATACCTCGATGAATTAGTCTTTTTGGGACAAATTACACACATATGATTTGTATTAGATCTTCAAACCACCACATTTTTATGATACGGTGGAACTTAATTCGTGAAATGCTTGATGACTAGATAAGCGTGTATAGATTTAAATGTTTTCTATCTCATGGTATTATCAGCCCTTTTTTTCTTTCTAAAGATTAGTTTTATAAATTGGAATTTCTTCTGCCAATATCAGATTGGGGTGGTATAGGTGCCTCTGAATTACTGGATTTCTACAAACACAAACAGTAAGATGTGCTAATGAGTGTAAGGAGAAATACATACTGATTTTGAAGTCATGAATTTTCCTCTAATTTCAAATACAATATTATGGGAGGTATTTTAGCAAGGGTTTGCATCAATAATCATTTGTTAATAAAAGCAATGACAGTAAAATATGAGAAATTCTCATCTTTATATTAAATGACAATTATTTTAACTAATTTTTTACTTGAATTGAAAATATAATGCATATTTCTACTGGTTTAAAAATGGCTTTAATTTTATGTAAGGCATATTTTTTAAATACTTTATTGTGTGTAATTTTATAAAATGTAACGAGTTAGATTTACAGTGACAAAATGTTTGAATCTATATGGACAGTTGGCCAAGCCTTGACAAGGCATTTCATTCCACATATCTGAATATGAGAAGATATTTAGATAATTGCAAGCAACTATTGAATATATGCCATGGGACATGAATATACTTCATAGAATTAGGCATTAAATTGGCTGTTATATGAACATTTGATTTAAAGTCAAAGAAAGTCACACAGAGAAATAATTACTTACCCCCCAAAATTTTTTCATTTACATCAATATGGTGTTAAAAATTTTCCTTTCTATAATTATTTATAAGAAAGTTGCAGTGGTTAAGAATCAGTGCAATTATTTTGGAAAAAAAAAAAAAAAAAAACCTTTATAAACATACAGAATCAATTGTGAAAATATTCCAATTCTTTTTACCCCCCAGCTATATTTGATAAATAAACTTACCTGTTGAGGTAAAGTTTGATACTGAATATTTTTTATATCTGTCAGCAACTTGTCAGAAAATGATGTGGATGGTACATTTCTTATGGATGAATTTGGATCAGTGGATATTAGTTGTCGATATCTTTCTAATTTTCTTTGTAGTTCTGTTAGCTGATTTTGTACTTGCAAATGAATTTCAGGAGGTATGTTTTTCCTAAAAGTATTTAATCCAGTCAAATAATAAATATAAACTTTTATTATTTTTTGTTATAATTTTTTGGTGGATACTTCATTACAAAAATCAAATGCACTACTTTTTTTTTATACAACCAATACATGATTTTATAAATTAGTATACTTGGCATATGAAATATTTACATGCAAAAACCATGTTTAAAATATGCTGTGATGAAATATATTTTGCACAAACTATATTAGAACATTGAAACAAAGATAGTACAATTTTACACTGAAATTTAGCAAATGTAAATCAAAATGCACATGCAAAAGTAAAGATATTATGAAAAGAATAATAAAAATGGAATAATTTAAAAAAGTGTATAATTACAAAGTATTTCAAAAATTTAAACAGAATTTTGAGAAAGAATGGTAAAATATAACTAAGTTTAAACATTAAGTCAAGTTGTGTAGTTCATTAAAGGTAATTACACATATATAATTTTGAAAATGCCATCATTATTTTTTTTCAAGAACTTTTAAAACAAGCAAAATAAATATTAAACATTATGAAAGCACTATTTATATAATCAGATATAAAATAAGTAAACATTTATTATTTTCCTACTTAAGAGATACAAAAATAATACAGAAATGGCATGTAAATAAAGAATATATCATTTTTTTAAATTTTAATTATTTATCAAAATGTGAAAATAATAAATAACTTTTAAAAAATTACCTTAAAGTATCTTTCTGATGTTCCAGTTCTTCATTTTCCTTTTTCAGTAAATCTAATCTTTCTCTCAGTTTATTAATTTGTTTCGTGTATTGCTTGAGTTTCTAGAAATAAAAACACAAGATATAACAATCAAACAATTAAGGATACTTTTCTCATCAAAACAGGATATTTTTCTTTTGTAAAAAAGTAACTTACACATAACTTAAAATTTTAATACATTTATAAATGGAAACAAAAGTGTTAGATACCATATTCAGAAAACAAGATTTATCAACTTGCTAAAAAGTTTAATCAATCAGCAAAATGCATAAATTACAAGATGAGTTATAATAAGAATGTTATTGTAACATTCCATGAGAAAAGGCACTGGAAATACATTTAAAATTCAATAAAATTATACCTTATAAAATATTTTAAAATCTTGAAATGACTAAAAATGATGGATTTATTAATAATACCAAACACTTAAAAAAATAATATGATTAATAATTGCATGCAACCTAAAAATACATACAATTCTAAGAGAATTAAAAAAAAAAAAATTCTTTACATAAACACAAAGATGAAAAACAATATTGCACATGCTGTATATTATGTTTTGAAAAAAATTAAGACTAATAAAACATTTCTACTCATAGAACTTTCCTAAAACAATTCTAATAAGAAGCTGCAAAGCAGGAAGGAAAGTCATAAGAAAATTTGAAAGAGATTTGTTGGATTACTTTAGCTAATAATCAGCCTCTACTTTTTAAAAGCAAATGGGGATTTAAACATAATTTTCAAACTGAGGTAGGAAAAATCCTATGTGGCAATTCATTTGAAAACAAAGAAATTATATCTACAGATTGAGACAGTGTATTTTCTATTTTAAAGTTATCTGAATATATCATTAAATGCTTAAAAATACACATTAATAAATTTTAAGTAACTATTACTAATATAAATAATTAAATTATAAAACAAATACTTATATAAATAAAATATTCCTTACAAATTCAAGTTCTCGTTTCTCAGCAACTGAAACACTTCTAGACTCCCTCAACTGGGATTCTAATTCTTCCAACCGTTGCTGGAATTGAAGTTTTTGCTGTTCCCAATCTAATTTCAGCTGCATTACTTCATGATCAGATTTAAACTAAAAAGATTCAAAATGAAATTTAAAAATTTAAATATTTAAATGCTTTATCATAAAAAATGAATAATGCATATACATTCTTAAAAGGTAGTTGTGATGTATTTTATATCACTTACCGCAGATTTGGTGCGTGTATTGTGAAAAGTATCTCCTAGACTTTGTAAGTTTCCAGTAGATAATAAATCAATTCTTTCTTTCAAATTTCTGATTTCTTTCTCATAATTTAATCCTTGATGAGAAGGGATTTCATTTGCTTGGTCTTCCAAATGTTTTGAAGCTTCCAACTGTTCTCTGAAATAAAATGTGATTGTTATTTAAACAATTCTTTTTTAAGGTAAAGTGAATAATAATAATCAACAAAATTTGTTTTCGAGCAAAATTATAAAGTAGGATTTCTTTTAGCCTAAGAATGGGTATATTTCTTGTACATGATGAATATTCAATGGAATTTTACTATGAACTAGCAAACCTTCTATCTTTAAGCTAAGATCCAAAGAAGCTACAAGTACAGTTGGATTAAGAACAATAAACTTGTGTTGGGATTTTATTTAGGAGTAGGATTATAAACTCATAAAGTTTGAGTAGCAAAAATTTAAAAAAATATATATATTCAAATACATTTTTTTTATTATGTACCAACCATTCACTTAATCTGAATAATATTTTATTTCCAATTAAAGAAATAATAGAAAGTTTTGACCCTTGACCATATTCTTCACTTTTAAGCTAGATCTTTAATTTACAAATTCATCATTTTTAACACAGATTCCTTAGTTAAGTAAAGTTCATTAAAAATAACTGAAACTAAGTATTATCTATGTATACAATAGCATGAATAAAACATTATATAATCTTTAAATAATGTTTTAATGTTCTTGGGATTGTATAGATCATGAATAGCTAAGATATGCAGAAATTTCCCAACAGCTGCATCATGGGAACTATTGTAATATTTAGGTCTTTTAAAAGAAACTATTCTATTTACAATGAACTGATAGTATGACAATACATTTGTAAATGAATAAGAACAGTTTATTAGAGTAGTTTTTATTTAATGAAGGAAGTGCCAAATATAAATGAGTCATAAAAACTAAAAAAAAAATATATGTATTGTCACACATGCGTACTGATTTTAAATACATTTATGACTTTACAGTAATACAATCATACTTTATAAATGATGAATCCCTGAGCATCTTATGTGTATTTCCATAGTTCCTACTTTCTTGTATAACATTCATAAAATCAAATAATCTATATCAACTCAAAATTTTTGAAACTTGATTAAAATTTTTTTAACCATCTGAATTATAAATAAAAACAAATATTTTTCGTTTCAAAAAGTTGAACAATAGCTATTTGCTAGGGGTAACAACTTGAATTTGGTAAACTAATGATAGGAACGAGGAAGGTAAAAAACATTACTCCACTGGTTTTGGAATTTTGTGTAACATTTTACTTTTTCCAAATTACCAAGAAAAAAGAAATATAGAACATTTTCACTAAGGTTAAATTTACCAATAAAAAGAAGAAGAAAAAAAAGTTTTAACTGACAACAAATTAAATCATGCTAACCTTAAGGACACAACTTCTTTTTCCAATTCTGCTTTAGATGTAGAACAAAGGTTTAATCTTTGTTTTAAAGCTGCAACTTCTTGCTTTAATTGAGAAATCAGATCATCTCTCTCAGCTTCCAAATCTCTAATTTTTCTTTCAAATTTCTCCCTAAAAAATATAATTTCATAACATGAAGCAATTTAAAGTTTAATAATTAATAATAGTTTTTAACTCTACCTCTTATTAAAGAAAATACCAATACTAATAAATTTAATATTATAACAAAATTTATATTAACAGATTTCTTATTTTTTTTATCAAGAAATACGGTAAAATTGATAATTTTCTAATGTGATTTCAAAGATTTAAATATTTATCAAATAATTTAATCAATGGAATGAAGAGATCATTCAAACAAGTTCAATAAATTCATATATATGAAATTCGAGTAATAAAAAAAAAACATGTAATTTATTTGAAATAGTAACTAACTTTTCTTGATTCAATTCTCTTGTTTGTTTCCAAAGCTGTTGTCTTAAAGCTGATAAACTTTGCTGTAGGTCTTGCTCTTTAGCAATCATAGACTGATGCTCTTTTGCTAAATTATCACTCTGATTCTGTAACTCTGACTTCAATCCTAAAAAATTACATTCTAATCTTTACATATTCTAGAGAATATTTAGAAGGAAAAGGAAGAAGAAAAAAAGTAAACTTTAATTTTACAATTCAAAACAGAAATGTTGTGCATGCAATTCTTATTGAAATGTAAAAATGCTTCATGAGATAAAATTAATAGAATATTTGCACAAAATATAATTAACAGGCATAAAGCATCAGGTCATCCTCAAGTCATCAGAAACTGATCTTTATTTGATCAGGATGACTTGCGGAGTCATCAGGAACTGATCAATCACCAGCAACCATTGTTATTCAGTATTAAACCCAAATGCACTTCAGCTGGCGTTAGCTTCAAATTGATTGTAATTGACATTTGCTCAAGAGGAGGTCGCCCCCGAAGATGGTTTCTTAATAGATATTAACTCGGTCGGGTTTGGACTATTGAGAAAGCATTACTGAGCAGCTATTGGATGATAAGAAATTTGAATTCAGGAATAGGAAATCAGGGGCAAGCACCTGATGGAAATAAAATGCAATCCCCCCCCCCCTCCAGAGAAAAATAAGAGAAGGAAAAATTAGAATTTAGAGAGTGGAAAAGTTGTTCTCTGTTTTTTGAGAAAGTCTGTGTGATTTGGGCTTCTGTGTTAGGGTCCAACAACAAAGATCAGTGGATTTCTATAGTTGGTTGGAGTAGTCATTTAGAGCTAACAGCCAGTTATGGCAATTTTCTGGAGATTTATTCCTAAATTTCATTGAGAAATTATTTCATGATTGAATTATCATTTGATTTTGTAAATAAAAGAATTACTCTGTTAAGCTACTCTCTTACTTGATTAGTCCTGATCAAGATATTACAACAACACCAAGATTAACCCCCAAATATTAAAAATATTTTATATGTAGTATAGAAGAGACATAGGTGAACTAGTAGAATACAGTAAAAATAATCACTAGGTCATTTATCTTTGAAAACCATAGTAATAGAAAGCATTTGATAATAAAGAAATTTAGTATTTTCAAATACTTACTTGATATTTCATCCATAAACTGCTCATGTTCAGATTCTTTAGAGTTTTTCCACTGTTCCATCTCTATTTGAAGATTTGTCATCATCATGTGACATTTATGTTCACATTCTTCTAGTTTGTTCTTCAGAGTAAGTATTTCACGCCTGCTAGCACTGAGTTCATTATTTAAGATTTTGCGATGCTCTTGAGAATTAGTTAGTTCCTTTTCCAGGATTTCCTTCTGCATTATTGCCTTTAGCTTTTCTGACTGAAAAAAAATCAATACATTTTTCAAACCGAGCTGAACAATTGATCATGACAGATTCCAGAAAATTTCTTCTTAAGTTGTATATAAAATCAGATTTAAATAGAAATATTTTAAAATAATAAAATATTTGTTAAAATATCTATATTGATAGGAAAATATTGATATATATAATACTAACTAAAAAACAAAACTATGAACAGGCAAAATATTTATATTCAAACATATAACAATTAATTGCAATTTAAAATAATTTAATTACATTTTACATGGCAGCATTACATCAACAAATAGTTAGGCATAATTGAAGGGAAAAAAAATAATGTAAGAGAACCTGAACAAGAAGTAATGACAGTTAAAAATAATGAAGAGAAAATAAATAAATCAAATAAGATAGCATGAATGGAATCCCCAAAACTTCACCACATATTCTCTAATAAAGGTGTTAGTTCTTTCCCCTAGAATAAAATTGTGAACTTCAGCCAAGACTGGGAACACTATAGAAGCTGAAATTTCTATTTCTAGAATTATTGTAAAAATAAGAAGCATTTGTGTATTAATTGTATGGCACTGGAAAACAACAGTCAAGAAATATAAATCTTTAACTCAAATCCAATGTTTTTATTGAATCTAGCATCAGTCTTTAGTGAATGATCATTAGCAAATCAAACATATGATTTATATGTCTTTTTTCCAACTGATCGAAACCAATGTTTGACATAGAACTACAACAATAATCATAAAATCACATAATATATTTCCTTACCTTTCATTTAAATTATTGTAAGCAAAAACACGCACCAATTAATTCCTTGATAGATTCTGTCCCAAATTAAAATTGATCTATACTTCAGATGTTTAAATTATTACATAAATTTTATCAATTTATTACATTATTTTACATTTTCATGAGCATTTGAAATCAAACTCTGGAAAAGACTCCCACAAAATGGGTTTCATTTAAAATTTGAACAAAATCTACAAAACTGGTATAAAGTATATATATCAAATTTTATCCATGAAATTAAAATTTTTTTTGATTTATCCTGTTTACAGACATATTCCAAAAATGTATTTTTCAGGTCTCAATAAGTCTGAAATGTGGAGATTGGTCAAAATCTGAAGCTCGAATTACTTGAGCATTATAATACTTTGTATAGTTCCAACATAATAAATGCTTGGCTACTTCATTAAAACATCCAAAATCATCAAATATCCAACAAAAATGATGAAACAGAATTTTTCATTTTAGGAATATTTACACTTTTAACAAATACTTATAAGAAATTTTAAATTCTTTATGCACTTTAAAATATAATTCCAATTGATATTTCCAAGAATCTTTTATTAATATTGACTTTTTTTTTAATAAAGATCTTTACTGAAAATGCAGCAAATTTTGAAGAAAGCTGTTTGCATTCAAATATTTAGAATTTCATTGTTTGATATCCAATAACAGAAAATATGAATCATTAAAAAAAAGTATGGATAGAGTACAAAAGACATTCATTCATTTATTAAATAATTCTGAGATTTAAATTTTAAACAATGATGTAATAGACAAAAATGCAAAAAATATGATCCTCGATGATTAATTTTTATGTTCAGCATGCCTCCTTTTTATAAAATATTAAGATTTTTTTCAAAGGTAAAACATGGTAATCTAGCTACTCTGTATCAGAAAAATCAGAATAATTATAGTTTTTTATAGAATTATTCTGATTTTTTTATAGAGAAATTAAAATAAAGAATTCATAAAAGTAATTATGATTTAAGTTGTCTAAATCAATTCAATTGTAATAATTAAATAAGTACTATAGAATTATACCTCTAAAGCTCTAATATTTGCTAAATAATTTGATATTTCTTTCGAGTGAGTTCTATTTATGCTGTTTAGCTGCAAACTAAGGCTTTCATTCTCAGCTCGTAACTCTTCACATTCTGAAAGCAGAGCTTTCACTCTGGAATTTAATTGCACTACTTCTCTTTTAGAAGATTTTAACTCAACAGCATAGGTATCTGGTGGAAGGATTTTTTCCTTTTCTAGAGATTCTATTTTATTCTGCAACTGTTCTATCTATATAAAACAAATAATAAAATTAATATTAACAAAAATATAAATGTTCTGTTTATACAAATATGAAAATCCAGATTTATCAAACATTAAATATTTTTATTCAATCAAAGAAAAGGCTTTTAATTAAATAAAAGGTAGGTGAAAATAACAGAAAAATTGCAGATGCTAGAAAATAAATATTTTTAACTTTCAAAGATATTTTTAAAAAACACATTTGATACAAATAAGCAGAGAAGTATTAATAATTAAATCACAGTCACATCTTTTTTTTTCATTATCAAGCTCATGGATAAATATGCTTAGGGTTTTTTTTTATATATATAAAAAAATACAGTTAATATTCTAAATGAAATGAAATAAAACTTAAATGATATTAAAGTGTTTGATGATATTTTTTGCATAAATTTCAAATACTCTAATAAAAGTCTAATCTTTTTTATAGCTAAAAAAAAAAGCATTTCAAAGGAATTCTTTAAATTTCAAATATTTCAGGAAAAATGTCAGTATTTTCCCTTTTCTAGGCACAATTGTTGTCAAGCAGACATTTTAATGACAACACATTTACAGGAAACAAAATGACAGTGACTTTTTGAAAAATGTTGGGGTAAAAGGTTATCAGTGGTGATATTCAATTGGATGTTGGTTGCAACATTATTGGCAACTGCGCCCAGCTAACGAAAGGTACCTAAATGTCTTTTAATATCATTTCATTTGAAATAAAATCTTCATACATCATAAATGATTCCTCACAATTATTAGAAAAATAATCAGAAAATGACAAGCATACCTCACTTTGGTGTTGCAAACTAACTCTTTCAATAGTTCGAGAATGTTCAGCCTCTCGACTCTCAAATTTACACTTTAAAATTGCATTTTCATAATGCAAATTGTTGTACTGTTCACGTACTTTATCAGCTTCAATGTGCAATTCTTTTATTTTTGCTTCATAATGTGCTGTTGCTTCTTCAAATACTGCAGTTTGAATTTTCTTCTCATCATATGCTTTTAACTGAAAAAAAAAAAAAAAGCTAATTTAAGCAGTTGCAAATAAAAAAGTTGATTTTTTGAGCATTAGAATAATTCTAATATTATAAATAAAGGAAAACGAAAATAATTTTTAAAAAATTAAGAGAGCTTTTGCAATTTCTCTTTTCAAGGTTTCTAATAGGCTAGTATCCAACACTGTATTAATGTAGTTGGCAATACTTCTAAACAACAAGTCACTTTTATTCTCGAATTAGTCGTTGGAATTTCGTAGACCATTTAATATGGTAGTTCATTGTTGAACAGCACAAAGGAGGAAATGAGGGCTGTGAATCACTTTTTGTTTGAGGAAGGTATTAAACCTGCAAATGTTATTCGCTGAATGCAAACACAATCTAATGAGAGTTGTTCATCATGAAACGAGACCTATGAATGGATACAGCACTTTAAACAAGAAAGAACTTCTGTATGTGATAATGAAAGATCAGATAGGCCATTGACATCAGCCACTGAGAATAATTTGAAAGTCATTGAGGATATGGTGATGGAAAGCAGACTAAATTGCCAATGCTTTACATATTAGTTGTAATTCAGCATATTAATCATATAGAATAGGTTAAATGTTTGAAAAGTGCACTCAAAGTAAGTCTGCCTAATGGACGGCTCAAACAATAAAAGAGTTGGGATTCAAAGAGATGGAACAACTGCCATACAGTCAAGACCTAGCTCCAAGAGATTTTCATGTTTGGAAAATTGAAGGAAGCAGATAGAGGAAGAAGACTTGCAAATGATGAAGAAGTCATTGCTGTGTTGCATAATTAATTACAGATATAAGCAAAAATTTTTTTTCACTGGAATAAAAAAAAAAGAACATTTAGAAAAGTATGTTGAAATCTAAGATGCTTATATAGTAAAATAACATATGTTTCTGTCTTCTATCATTAATATAAATATACCACTTCTCAAATGTCTCTTTACTTTTTGGCTCTCTTGTAAATTCACAACTGTTCACATTAGCTTTATTATTCCTATTAGCAATAATAATTAAAAAAATTCAATGCTGAGATAATACCTCATCTGCTAAAAAAGAATTTTAATGTGATACAAAGAGGAGGAGAAAATATTAAATCACTAGCACTGAACATTGGAGTCTTTAGTAAATATAAAATGCATGATAATTGACAATTTTTCGTAACATAATTTCAGTGCTTTATTTCAAATAATAAAATCATACATACTTTTTTAAGCAGTACATTTATTTCATCCTGTTGTTCTTTTATTTTAGCTTCTAATTTACGTACATTAGTTTCACTTGCTGCTTTGAGTTTCTCATTTTGAGAAGTTACTTCTTTTAGCTGTTCGTAGATTAACGCTAATTCATCACGCACTCTAAAGAACATAATAAAAATACCGATTCAGAATAAATAATGATAATTTTTTTGCAGAATAAAATATGAAAAGTAACTCGACCTTATCATCTTACTTGCCATGCTCTTCTTTTAAAGTTTGATAATACTGTTTATGTTCATTGCATCTCTTCCTTTCGTCCAATAAAAGCTTTTCTAGCTCAGATTCCCTTGATTCCGCTCCTTGTATCATTTCACGTCTTTTTTTATTGATACATATATTTAAAATGAAAGAGAAACATAAAAAGCTACAAATTTAAATTGCAACGGATATTGTAAACAAACCCATGACCCGAAACATTTCTCCCCCCAAATTCAAAATTAAACAGCTGTCATTAATCGGTTGCCAAAACCAGATGAATCAGTATTAAATATATAGCTTCAATATTAAATAAAAATAAGTATTTAAATATCTTAAGTGTGTTTTGGATGCTGAATTAATTCTCAGATATTTACTGTCATTGTAATAATTCTTTAAGTTGCTTTCTCTCATTTTATATAAAACGTCCAAACCATTCATTTCTTTTTCAAGCAATCAAACAGATGAAATTTCATACTTATACTGCCGTACCGTCTGCAACTTTTTTTAAAGTTTCAAACAAATTACTTGATTTGAAATATTTTATTTTGTCTTTGTTTTTTTTATTAGAAAAATACGACACAGAGTGATTGTAACTAAAATAACACTATAATGTAATATTTGTTATGAGTGTCAAGTTATAACATTGAATTTTGGCGGAAAATTTAAAATCTTAAATAAGAAAACAAGCTAACTAAATATGAGAAAATAAAAGTTATTGTTAAAATTGATAATTGCTGAAGTGCTTTTGTGGCAAGTATTTTATTTTTATGTAATCTCTTAGTTTGGTTCTTTCATTATAGACATATCACGAAATTTCATTTATTTAAAAATGTACTTAAATATGTGACAGAGACACATATTTATTCTGTCAAAATTACCATTACATATAGATGAAATGCTAAAAGCAAACATGTTCTCATTTATTTCAAACAAGGTATGAAATAAAATATTTTGGTAATGATAAAAAATAAAAGAAAAAGAAAGAAGAAATGAATTTTATATCCCAAATTATCATGTGTGAACATTATTATTTTTGCAGTTAATATTTATCTTAATTAATTTAAGACATTTATAAGTTTGAAAGAATCATAAGACTTCAGTACTGGTCTCTCTTTCTCTCTGCCCTTCCCCTCTCTCTGTAATAATTTTTTTAAACTTTCATTTTCAATTTTTCTAGCTGGGAAGCCAAGTTTTAGAGCTCAACCAATTTTAAGATGAAAGAAACCCATCGTTTTTCTAAATATAAATGGATGCATAATCTGATAGTCTCATGATTGTTTCAAAATTATTTACACAGGTTAATGAAAATTTAATTAAGACAATTTGTAAGAATTCAAAGAATGCATAATTTGAAAATCAAGTTGTAACTTTAGTTGGCGATAAATCGACAAATGCGATAACCTTCTGCATTATTTTCTAACAGCCCTATTTGACTTAGTTGAAATTATATCTGAATCAACAATCTTTATCGGTTAAACAAACAATATTTTAAATTATTTGATTTATTTTTAAAAAACGTTGCTTGAATTAGGCAATGTGATTTCTGGGTGATATACTACAACAGCAGATGATAGATAATTCAAAAGCTATACAATGAAAGCTGACTCCAAAATAAACTGCATTAGCAGATGATAGATATTTCAATAGTTATACTGTGAAAGGTAACTCCAAAATAAATAAAAAAAATGAGATTAATAGCCAATTTGTTGCCTTCATACTTTGAGGTTCCAAAAAGCTCAAGTATAAACAATATCAAGTTCTCACACTATTAAAAACAATTAATTAGATTTTATTTCAAAGAGTTTACTAAGTTAATAATGCTACCATAACAATTAAATTTTGTACATTTTGTATTTAAATATTATGGTTTGATAATAATTGTTTAATTACT
Source organism: Argiope trifasciata (assembly GCA_026543055.1). Classification (NCBI taxonomy): domain Eukaryota; kingdom Metazoa; phylum Arthropoda; class Arachnida; order Araneae; family Araneidae; genus Argiope; species Argiope trifasciata. Next base: position 44,338 of record JAPMOQ010055057.1, on the reverse strand, counting down.
TTTTTTGTAATCTATTTTACGAATTGCATGCCTTTTAGTTTTGTAATAATAATCATGCAGACTTTTCCATTTCATTTCAATAGAAGGTTTTTAGTTAGCTCTCATTTGCAAATGAAAAATGTTAAGTATGCCATAATCATACTATATTTTATAACAAATTAGATATTTTTTCATTGTGATGTAATCTAATTTTATTTCTGTCATATTTATTTTCCTGTGCTTTGAATTTTTTACATAATTAATTAGAAATCAAAATTATTTCTAAAGGCTTCAATTTTGTAATTTTTTTTTCTATTTATTCTTTTACTTCCTATATAATATAACTTTCTAAATATTTACTTTAGATCTATTGTATGCTGTTCTTGATATTTGATTTTTTTTTGTTGTAGACAAATAAATAGCAGCGCAACAATGCAGGCAGGAAGTCAGCATTCAAGAATTATTTTTTATCAGTTGGCTACTATAGGGCAGTTCCTATTGGATACTGGTTAACTGAGTTACTTCCTATCATTTCTTTAGAACTTCCTGTTGCTTCAGTAGGGTGTTTAAGATCTGCGTAAGTGGATTAAAATAAATGTTTTTTCTACTAACATGTGAAATTTAATAATAAAAAATACCATATTAGTTTGTCATTGTGTATATTTAATTATAAGGTAATTCTTTTTGCAATATTAATTAATTAATGTTTTTCCTTATTTATGAATGAAATACTTGCATTATAATTTTGTATTTTAGTTAAATGATTAGAAAAGCAGTTTGATAATGAATACAGAAACTGTTTTGAAAAAAAAAAAATATATAACTGTTTTGAATAATTGAAGGCACGATAAAGCACTTGAATGCTTTATAGTCTCTATTCTGTCATGAATATTTATTGCACAATTATATTCTTATTATGAAATTTTTAAGTATTTTTTGAAGCTTTATTTATTATGTTTATTTTAAATGTTTATTTAAAACATTTTTTTCAAATTATTAAAATTTTTCTTTTGTTTATTTTGCAGTTTTATGATTTATCTTCATTTATCATGAAGGACATTAAATGGAAAAAACTGGCAGCTATGTTACAAAACCCACTTGTGTTCTGTTTCACCATTTTTTTCATTAACTTAAATATCGGATACGTAAATGCACAGAATGTGGCTTCAGTGGCTTCACCATTCTTTTTCCTTTGCCAATACCATCGAGATCTTGATCAACCAGGAGCTGTCCGAGGTGAAATAGCATTATCAGTTAACATTAAAGGTAATCCAGAGTATTATGAACCGGGAAAAGTTTATGAAGGTATGTATATATTTTCTGTTATTAAAAATGTAAAATAACTACTTGTAAATGCATTGAAAGAAATCTTAAGTATATTAATTTTATTTACTTGGTTTAATCTCTTTGGTTGAAAAAGAGGCCTGGTTGGAATGTTTCAACTTTGGAACTGGAGAGTTTCAGGTTCAAAATCCAATTTCACTGAAGAACCGCTTAAGTGGACCTGGAGCAAAACACCTTCAAACTTCCAGACCACACCTTCTACTGGTATGGTCTGGAAGTTTGGAGATAGTGCAGCTGGGTATCGTCCTTGTCATCTGACTGCAGTTCAAAATTATGATTTATGTCTCAAAATAGCTTTAATGGTGCTTTAAAATGGGACATTAATGCAACTAAATTAAACTTTGATTGAAAAATTCCTATATTCCATTGAATTTAAATGATATTCATTAGTACCTTGGTTACACTTGTTTCTATCAATAATTTTGTTAATCGAACTAGTACCAAAAAAAATGGAGTTGATTTTTTTTTCTGTGTCTTTAATAAAATTGTTGAATGCTTAAAAATAGGTTCTTAAATTTCACATTTGAATCTATTTTTATGAAGTAAAACATTGTTATTGTAGATAATTGTTTATAATGCTAGAAGCTATTTAAAAAGAGGGGGGATTCCTCTCTCAAGCAATTCAACAGTGGTGTGAGCTAATTATATACTCTTTTACACAAAATAAGTGTCTTAACCTTTTTTTCAAATGGAGAGAATGTATATATATATATATATATAGAGAGAGAGAGAGAGAGAATGCCCTTAAATAAACTTTGGAAAAATGCAAAGACAACCAACAATAGGTAACATTCCTTCATTTCTTATCAAAACTAATTTATTTAAAAAAAACCCGTAGTCAATTTGATAACCAATAAAAGAGTCAGTCAAACTGTTAATATATGATAAACTTTTAGATTTATGTTTCTTTATAATTTAAAATTACCATTTTTGGCAAATATTGTCAAAAGCGAATATGTTAAATTTTAAAATTTAATCTCTGTTTATTACTTTTTGACAATTTGGGGTATGCTGCGCACATGGTATTTAAAATTTATACATATAAATTTTAAAAGGCTTATAAAAAATATTGTCTTTGTCTTACGGCGATTGAAAACAAAATAAAAATTGGGTAGGGTATTCTTGTTTTAAATTCTTGAAAAAAATCTTGATTGAATGATTATTGCAAGCAATTTGCGGAATATAAAAATTCATTTTTATGGTCAGTTCTTGAAGGTTATCAATAAGAGTGATTTCAGATGATTGAAAAAAGTTAAGAAATCAATGTTTCCTCAATTACTAATTGAAAAATATTTTTTATCCAATAATTCAGAATTTTATATCATTTACAAATATTTTCTAAGAATTAAAAAAATCGTAATAGCTATGAAATCCATCTTTTTGCTATATAATTTTTAGTTTATTAATGTCAATATAATAAGAATCCAGAGGTTTTTTCCTTCACTATTCTAGGAAGGTAAATTAAATAATTAAAATCTGCAGTGATAGAATATCACAGTTTTTTACACTTTTTTTTTTACAACTGTTTAGTTAAAAAAAACAATAAAAGCATAATAATTTAATATGTATTTTTTTCCCCAATTAAAATTTTTTTTCGTTTTTTTGTGAAAAATTTTCTGCAGTGAGGACAATATTTGAAAGTAAAAGAAAAGGACACATCAGTTAATGTAACTACAAGTTGTATCTTTAATGATTAATTTTTTTTTATTCAAGATAATTTCATACATTTTATTTTAAAACATTTACCAATTTCTAAAGTTCTGTTTTTCACCCCTGGTATTTCTTAATCAGTCTTTCTTGAGGCTTCACTTACAATTTAAGCTTGGCTATTAATAACTGCCTTGAATAGCATGAAATTATGTATCTATCTTTCTTTTTTTGGTTTGATGGTATTATTCTTAATTATCTAATAGAAATTACTGGTTTTGTAATGTGCTTGTTAATTTTTTGCCTTAATGCTTATCAAAAATTTTGAGAGAACTGTCAATTGTATTTTATATTAAAAAAAGCTTAAAATTGTTATTTCTTGCAAATAATGTTATCACATTACTCGTTAATATTGATGTTAATTAATAACATTTTTCATGAGTTACATAAGTTTTGTTACAACATGACATTCATTAAATGGGCACAGTAAGAAATTATGCAATGTTTATCCTGTGTTACATAAGAATAAAAACGGTTATCAAGAAAAAGAAGCCTGAGTTGTTATCAAATGAGGTTATTTATTGCATAGTAACACACTGTTTGACTGAGTGAAATATATACCATTTTCTATTCCTTCTTATTTGGAAGAATGCCATATTTACTTATTTACTCCAGACATTTTACTGCAATGGGGTTTCTTACAAAAGATTCACCTTTTTATTTATTTGTTTGATCATCTATACCATAGGTTCCCAATGTGGGCATTTGAAGCTTTCAGGGGGATGGTAAAAGACCCAGAGAAAATTAGGGGGCTTTAGAGTATTAACCAAATATAGTGTACAATAACTTCAAGGAGCAATTCCAGGACATTTTAAGCATAGACAGATCAGACTAGGTTTAGGATCCTTTTTCCAATGTCAACACAGCAGGATCACCTCAGTTAGAACTAATAGAACTGACAACAAATGAGAATTCAAAAATTAAATTCAAGAATGGCTACCAAGAATTTTGGCTGCAGAAGTCTATTTTGCAACTTCATTCAGGATTATGGTCGATGGTTCAACCATATCTGATAGCATTCTCCCTCATTATATTTAGCAGAATGGGGATTTAGTGCTGAGGCAACATTGGTAACGAAAAAAAGAAATTGGCTCCATATTACTGAATGCGGCAACTTGCGATTGTTTTTGAGTGAAATCGAGCCTTATATTTGCAAGTTCTTTAAAATGCATCAAATTCAGCCTTCTCATGAATTAAGTTAGAAATCTGATGTCTTTAAATTTTAATAAAAATACTTTTTAATATAATTAAGTATGCGTTTTGATGGGTCTCTGAAACTGTCAATTTAATTATTTAGAAAGCAATAGTTTATTATGGATTAATTCATATCATCGAAATCCCTGCCTGTCCTTATGACAGGTAATCTAAAATTTTTATACCTCTTTTTTCAAATAAAGAAGAAATTCAGAAGCGTTTCAATTCCAACAATCTTCTATTCATCAGATTTTTTTTTTTAATTCTTGTTTTCATCATGCATTATGTAAGCTCTGATTTATCTGGAGTGGGAGGGGAGTGATATTGAAATAGTCATTAGAAAAGGGGGCACCAGTTCAAAAAAGGTTGGGAAACTCTGATCAATACTGTATAAACAGGCCATCTGCATAATAGTATTATATCTAATCTTTTAGATTTTTTAAGGTTAATTCAAGATTCCTTCATGTTATCCTATACATATTTGTACTAATTGATAAGATTACTTTATTTTAAGAAAAATGATTTTAGAACTTTAAGTACTAAATAATACTTCCAATTTAATAGTCTATAAACAAAATTTAGAAGAAGGAAAAAACAAACAAACATAAAATATACTTTTATTAAATCATTTCCCTATAATTTGAATTTTATTAAATTGGAAGCTTTTTGTGATTAGTAAATAATATTGAATTGACCAAAAATTACAGTTTTTCTTACAGCAGATTAATTTGCAACAAAGGAAACTGAATTTGAGAATTATAAATGAATATTTACCTATAAAGTGAAGTTCTAAAAATATTTTCATAAATTTTTCACAAAATTTCAAGTTAAGTACTTTGAGATATTGTGCTTTTAATTAAACTTGTTCAGTGTTGGATCGAATAAAATCTGCACGTCTATATCCAGCTGATATTAAACATAAATGTATTAATAAAAAGTAAGCAATAATTTTCTTGAAAGAAATATGTTTACATTTTTTATTTTACAGTAAAAATCCTTTATTTACATTAAAATGTCAATACTTTTTTGTTTTAAATTATAGCAAGTTCTTGATATTTAAATATCATTAAGTAGTTTAACACCATCTAAAAATTTGATAATCAAATAATTATTAATATTCAATGAGTGAAAAAATATGAAAAGAAAATGCATTTTTGTGATTTCTGTCAGTTAGAATTTTTTTTTAAACACATGCATGCTAAAATTACATAATTTTTCAGTATGTTATGCTGGTTAAAGGAATCACTGTTTTATTTAAGTTAAAAATGCAGTATTATAAAATAAGAATTATTTGCTTTTAACCTATTGATATTAATAACCAAGATTGCAAAAAGTTTTTTTTAATTTTAACAATGTTTTTTATATATGAGATAGCCTTACAAGGAAAGTGCTGTTTAGGGATGTTATATATAATTTTTGCAAATTTATATATATATATATATATATATATATATATTGCCCAGTTTGCTTTCAGCTTTTTTTTTTCTGAAAGCAGTGTATATAATACAACATTTTATTTGAAAGTTTTTAATTATAATTTTTAAGATTAATTTTATGAAAATTATGTTTTAATTTTGAGAAATAATAGATAGTTACAATTTAATTTTACTATATATATTTTTAAAGAATATTAATTCCATTTTGGGCAATTTTGAAAATAATAATTACATAAATAAACAAATTTTAAATTTTTAAAGAATAATTTAAAAATTTGAAACCCTAGTTTAATTTTAGATTAAAGTTATTTAAATTCTCTTGCTTAGTTAAAATGTTGTAGTTAATTTATTATCTTAAATATTAATGTTTTATTTCATCCACTTTAACTTTCCTTTTGATTTTATTGAACTATGCATATTATTATTATTATTTTGTTATCTTATTTGCCTTATATGTATATATAAAGCAAATTGTGTGTGTTTTCTTTAGGCAAAATTGACATTTTGCCAGATTTTGTGAAAGTTCCAAACATGCACACACACTGTGTATATACTAACTAATCATATAATGTCTTAAACTAATGTGCTGAAACTTGCATATTTGTCAGTTACTTCTAGTTATATTAATCTTGGATATATTTTGTAATATTTTTATCTGCTTTTCCTTGCACACACATTTAGTTTTTGCTTAGTATTAAAATGCTTTATTTTCAGAGCAAGCTTAGGATAGACAAATAAATTAAAAATTTCAATTTTCATTAAATTTGTATTTAATTTACAAAAAATATGAAATTTTAATAAATTTCTAAAAAATATAATTTTTTTCTTGTATTTATATATATTTTTTATATAATTCATGTAATTCTTTATCATTTTTTGTAAATAAAGGATTTTAAAAATAGTAAATTTTATACTGTATGTATCTCATGCACATTAGTAGGGCATAAGAAGTGTAATGCAATAAGCCACATTAACTGAATAAAAGTAACCCTTGAATCAATAGGAAACAATTATAAGCTAGTTCCTAAGGCTCAGTGTTTCCTGTTTTGATAAATATGTTCTCATTCAGGAAGAGTAGCCTTACTGATAGGAGACTTTTGACCTCCTTGTTGGGCGCCAAGATTTTTCCTGTTGAGAACCACAACATTGTTCTTAGAAAAATGATTAATAGGAAATGCGCAAGTTTCTTTCCTTTTTTTAAATTGTCCTAGCAGACGATATAATTGTCTCTTTTTAATTCTCTTATCATTAATAAAACTTCTTTTTTTTTTATTTGAAAAATACATACATTTTTTGACATATTATATACATATTTTTAACAGCAAAGTATATTGCAATATTAAATTTCCTAATTTTGAGAAATAGATGTTGGATGCTTAATTCTTGGATGTTGAATTTAATAAATTTATCTAGGTGTTTTTATTTTAAAGAAAGATGGACAAATGATATGAAAATTCTTTCTAATGATTTTAAAACATTTATTTAACTCTTTTCTTACACTTGTAAAATTGATGAATTTAATATGTAATATTAGTGAATTAAAACAATAAAATATGTATAATTTTCCTAAAATTCTTTTATTTAAAAATTAATTTGCTATTCTGAGTTTTGTCATTCTATATTCTTTGTTAATAATGATAATAAAGAAATGAGAAAAAAGTGCCTTAGTTTCTAAAAATAATTTACAAAATAAAACATTCTCTAAAAATAGCTTCTAATTTTTTAAAAAAAATTATTTGATTCTTTGCTCTGATAATTTAATACTCTTTTTAATAACTTTGATATGATTTATATGTCAAAGTTGAATCATTTAAAAATTTAATTTGCAACTTGCATACATAATTTATGATTTCCTATCCACTTTTATTTTGAATAATATATTCACATTAATTAATGATTCAAAGAATTGAGTGATTCATCTTCATCTATTCATCCAATTCAATAATGCCTTCTAGTTTAGTTTCTTAAATTAACAGTTTTGTTTTATCTTTTACTATGTAAAATATTCAAAGATATTTTTAGCTAAATATATTTATGATGAAATAAATTACATCATTAAATAATGAACTTAAAACTTAAAGTAACTTATTAAATATGCATATATTTCATTTGAAATATATTTTCCAAGCATTTAATCTAAAATATAAAATGCTTTTATTTGTTCATATTTTTTTTCCTGGTCTTTATTTAAATAAAATTCTGCTCTTTTTTTTTGTTTCCATACAATATTATGCCTTAAATAATTTATTTCCTTTTGGTTTTATTTAAATATAAAATTAAGCTGTTTATTATGAATTGTAAACAAAAATTATATTTAGGATATAATTAATTTCTTGCAATAAGGAATCTGAAACTTTATAAAAAGTATATAATCTAAATTTTGTAACTTTTTGCATTTATGCAAACATTTCTTCAAACTATGATTAATTTATCATTAATATTGATTTCAGTCTTATATACTATTACAATTTTCTATTAAATCATAGAAATTTTATGTAATAATTTGAATTTTGTATTCTTTTCACTAAAAATGTAGAAAACTTTAATAGAACTAATTTTTGTGTTAAGATTCATGTACCAAGCTTTTACTAAATTTCTGCTTCAATTTATTGAAAGTTGTTCCACATTTTGACTTACATTCTGGAGATGTATATTTTAAATCTTTTGCATATATTTGTATTTTCTTTGTTATAGTAAATAATTATTTTTTAATCTGGCAATCAAAATTTTTATGTGAATATTAATTTAGTTGCTCAAATAGTTTAATTTATTATTTTTTGTGTGAGAAGATTTTGGAAACTATTTATCATTTTTTTTTTTTTTTTTGCTTTTACAGTCACTGTGTCTTCAAGTCTGGATTTTGATGGATTTCTTATGACTGGACTTTATACAGCCCCTTCTGGGACTGTGGGAAAAACTATGAATTTACTAAGTAGCAAACTTCCTAATGAGCCCGACGGTGTGAAAGGACTTGTTTGTGCAATTGTTCATTCACATTTGTCCCATAGACCTGCGAAGTCATTGATGTTTTTATGGATGGCTCCTCCTTCTGGCACTGGTTGTGTGAATTTCTTGTAAGTGTTGTATTCTTCCAAATTATTTTTATTTTGAATCTTTTTTTAGAGAGGCTGTTTTTTAGCAATAATTTGAATCTCAGTTTTTTATTTATTTTCTCAATTTCAGAATTTATAAATCTGTCTAATGTACATTCATTGATTTTCTCACATTTGAATTTAGGACAAATATGTGATTCAGAGAATAATTACTTATTGCTTTTGTAATATAATATATAGAAGGTTCCTTGAATATTGAAATCTTAGATAAGGAAAAAAAATTGAAATATTTAGATTAAATAAAAACGTATTTTGAGGGGTTGAGGGAGATAATAGAAAATATGTCTTTATTGTTACAATTTTCATAGATAAAATAATTTATAATAAGGAGAGGATAAATTTTTTTAGAACAAATCTAAAAATATTTGATTTTTATGAGACAATATAATTATAAATCTCAATACAATTGCTGAAAATATTAAAGATTTTCAATTATAAAATAATGAATTGAATTTTAACTATAGATCTAAAAAGCTATGTTTTGCTTTATTTGTAGCATTGCTAATAGCTATAAAACATTTATAAAAAAAAATCTGCAGTGAACTAAATGGAACATTCAAATGTGCAGCATTTGATTAAAGAGTTGTAATTTGCCCATTGGTGTAAAATATTGAATTTTCTTTTTCATTTCATAAATCCTTCTCCTTTTGTTGGTATATTTTACTTTTCCAATGTCTGTTAATATGCCTGCCTCTGCTCTTATGCTTGAAAGAAATAAAATAAACCCATTGTTTGCATCAAAATGTTCTAATTATATTGAAATTTTAATTATTTGAAAACACAACAATGGATTCAGTTTTTCTCTCAGCTAATAATTTAAAAAAAAAAAAAATCTAATGCTAACAATTATTATTAATTTTTTAATTTTGCAAAACATAAGTTACTTTGTGATAAATTTGAATATATATATATATATATATGTATTTTTTATTAATACATATGAATATTTATTTGTATTCATATTTTTATTGCATTGATATTTTGAATTAGTTGCTAATATTATATTAAATATCTATTCTGTGTTAGTTTTCGTACTTTATTGTATAGATATGAAGTTGCTCATTTTGAGTGTAATGTTGTGTTAATTGTATGAAAATGGGATAAATTAGTATTTTTATATAAATGTAATGCATTTAGAAGACCAAGTGGGATAATATCTTTTCATTTAAGACAAATCATATTTCATATAAAAAGAATGGTTCTTTATTTCAGTGATCTCTAATTTTTAAGAGGAAGTTTATTTATGTATTTTGTGATAACATTTTAAATTTCTTTAAAAAATTTGATTTTAAGATCTATGTTGATATTTATTATATGGTTATTTTGAGATGTAAGATACTTGAAATCTTAATTTTTAAGTGTAGTACATTTAACTGTATACCAAAAATAAATATATATTTTTGTTTTAGTATACCTTTTGAGCATTTTTGTATGAAAAAAAGTGCTTCTTACTAAAGTGGATGTTCCATGTGTTTAGAGCTGTAATTGCTTTTAAAAAATGTAGCTTGAAGGTCTATTACTTTGTATTTTGATCAAATGTTTATTAATAATATTCCTAAATTTTGGTTCAAATTTGAAATGAATATCAAGACAATTTTTTTAATACTATTATAGAATACAATTGTAACAAAGTAAGAAATAGTTTCTTTAAAGTCTGTTATTTGTGTTATAATTTATAAGATTTAAAAAAATATTTTGCTAACCTTTATCATTACATTTTTTCCCAATTTTTCAGCATGATACTTATTCCTGAAAAGGAAATAGGATCTTGTGATCCACAATTTATCGAGGTTGTTTTAAACTCGACATAAGTGAACCACAAGTATTTTGCAATAATGTTACACTTCAAATATCATGTTTTTTTGGGGAATTTTTCAAACATAGGAAAAATATATTCTTTCATGTAGAAGTTAGTATAGAAACTATATGTCCTATTTTAATACATTAATTAAAATCAATGATTTAATTTATATTTTTAATTGTAAAACATGGTTTTTATTACATAGTAATACTAAATAATCTTTTTAATTAATGATTTAAAGTTGTTTATTTTTATGTTTAGTTTTTTTTATTTTTTTTAAAATCTAACATATTTTATTTTCTGGGCAGAGCAACAGCCACATTAGGTCATGAAGTATTATTCAAAGACACATTAGCTCTTCAATTGTGTGAAGCTGGAGGTATGTTTTAACTTTAATGTCATACATATTTTTGCAAACATCTTTAAAGCAATAAAGATATTAGTAATGCACTTATTTGCTTATTTCTTTTTTAAATGTTACTATCCCATTATTTTATCTTTTTGTTCTTTTTAAATATTGTCTACCCATATTGAGACATTACTTTAATTACATAATATTTTTTGAATATTTAATTCATAGTGTTTTTTAAGTAGTGAAATTTATATCTATTCATTTTTTATTTATTAATTAGAATCGGTCAAAGCTGTTGATGTTCCATTAATGAGTGGAGTGCATGATCCAGGACTTGTAATTAGAGAAGACTTTGAAACTTATGATGAAGCCAATTCTCTGATATGGTCTGAAATAATTAGTGGCACAGTTAATGACCAATGTGGCTCTGTTCTGCATGGGAAAGCTGCTACATTTTGTAATCCTGTGGGACCTCGATCTATGGTATGTTTTAATGAAATGTAAAATAATTAATGAATCCATAAAGGAATTTTTACATATTTTATTTTCAAGGAAAATTCTGGAATTGAATAAATTAAGTGCATAAAAAACACTCTTACATTATAAACTAATGGGAGTGGTCTCTTCAAAACCTCCTCACCTACTGTCTAATAAACTTGTCATTCCAGAGAACACCTTATATTGGCATTGGCATGAAATAGAACAAAATATTAACCTTTGTTGTGAATTTAGCATTTTTACCGGATCTATCCGGCTGCTCTTGGCGAATTATTTGGCAATCAATCCCAGGCATACCTTATAGTATTCAAATATAGAATTTATGGTGTAGCCGCGTTTTTTTCAAATGATTGACATAAAAATTGGACTCGGAACTAATAGTCACACAATTCCATACCAAATTTGTTATATTTAAGTCATTGCATCTGTGAATTATCGCTTCTACATGTTTCTGAAAATACAGACTGACAAACAATCAACCTGTTGTTGGAATAGACACAAAATGTGTGTATACTCTAAATGTTAAATCTGTGCACTGAATTTAAAATTTTATCTATCTAGCTTTCTTCATTTTGTATTTATCATGTTAACTTTTATTCGAACAAGTGAATTTTCTCCAAACTGATTTTACTTAAAAGTTGATAGAAATTTGCACATTTAGTGTAAAGACTTTATACCAAATTACATTTGTCTAACTCTACTCGTTTTTGAGTTATTTTTATCACTGACAGGCTTTTTCCAAAAATATCTCGAGTTTGATTTTTTAAAAAAGATTACAATACTTTTTCTATACACGAGGAAGCAGTAATTATTCCAACTGTGAAGGATTTTATGAACAAACTGAAAAATGCAGTAAAAGAGTATTATATAACTATAAATATCATAAATTCCTGAAGATTCAATGTATCTGCTAAAGGAAACATTAACATTATCTGTTTAATATCCAACTTTTTTCACACTTTTTGCAATATACTTTCATGTTACAGTTAGAGCTGGTACTTACTATAATTTGTATGATTTGTTCAAAAGTGCTGTTTTATTATTTGTCCTTTGTTACTTGAGAGATTTGATTGTGTCATTACTTATATTATTCCGATTGTGAGTAAATATTTGCTAAATTTTTCTGCTGCTGTTCATTTTGCATTGAGAATCGAGACTGATGAACCAACTTTCATATATTTGTAAAGAATACTCCTAGCAATAAATTGTTCCATTCTAAGGGAACTTCAATGAGTTAATCTGACAGTGATCTGCAAAATAACGTTTTAAAGTTGTATATATCTTTAATTCAAGTTATATATATCCTGATATATTTTTAATGAAAAAGATATATTGGGTCGCAGTGAATTTGTGGTAAGGTCTCGTCTTCGAGTAGGATTGAAGGATTCCAGGTTCAAGACCCAATTCCACTGAAGAACCATTGTGTTGGATGGTCTGGTGCATGTTAAATCTGCTTGGCTCAAATGTGTTGTAGTAATTGTAGTGCTGAAGTTTTAAAAAGGCTGGTGCCAGCTCAGGTGTCATCTTCATCATCTGGGGCGGTTCAAAATTACAAAGTCAATCCCAAAATGTCCTTAGTTGTTTTAAAATGGGACGTTGATATGGCTGAACTAAACTGAAAAGATATATCCTTTCAAGGCCAATTAATCGTTTAAAACCATCTTACGCACATTAATATTTTATACTATTTTTGTATATTGAATTAGATGTAACATTTTGAAACTGTAATAATTGCTAGTGAAGTTGCTTAAATAATATTTTTTCATATCTTGATTCATTTTAAAGTATAAATTTTAAGAACTTTTGAAAAACCGAAATTTGATTTTTAGTTTATGATTAAGTTGAGTTTTTTCCTTATTAATTAATAACTTTCCTTCCCTTTCTTTTGAAATAATAATGACAACTTTTAAGTATTTTTCATAATCTAGAATTTAATATTACTCTACAAATTATCATACAAATATTTTGCTTGTAAATATTTTTTTAAAAATTTGTCTGTTTTTAAATTTTAAATTATTAATGACTGAATTTTTATTTTGCAGACTACTGTGCCTTTGAATACTACAACCGCTTCAACATTACAATTTGCTTTGGGTATTTATTACAAATTTATTAAAATAACAATATTTTGAATAGTTGAACATATTTTATACCATTAATATACATGATTCATAGGTGCCGGAAATTGTACAATTGCTGCTGATGATCCTCCTATTACTGTGTATTATGGAACAGAAAAATGTACTAAATGGCATGAATTAGAGCAAATAAGGTAATCTATACTTCTTATGTGTATATAAGTATGTGGTTTTCCAAAAGACCATCATTTTTATAATATAAATGATAGAGAAAAGCTAAGTGTTATTAAAAGTAAATTGATATGCGAGGGCATTGGGTTTGGGTTAAAACTTCAAACCTCACCAGTCGAAGACTTTCATGTGTGTAGTGGCTTGTCCATGTGTAAATCTGTTGTGGTCACAAAGTTCTTCATATTGAGAGTTATACCACTGTGTGTACTGGTTCTGAGGTAATCGTTCTCTGATCCTGGTCTAAAGTATGATCTGTGGATAAGTGAATGAAATGTATGAATGAAGTCCCCTTTAGAAAGAGTTGTGACACTTGAGTGGCTAACTCGTACTCTTGGTCCTAGATAAAACTACTGAAAAACTAGAGACGCCAAAAATTTAGCCTAAATCACTACCCTTTAGTTAGCAGGCTTGTCAATGATATGTGCTATTACAAACAGCAATAAGAGTAAATTGGTATTAAACTAGTATTTTAAAAAATGCAGTATTTTTTAAAGTCATATTTACTATTGCTGTTATTTAAAACATTTATTGAAATTATTTTGAGCATATTTTGTAAATTTCAGTTTTGAGTTATCTTTATGTATGTTGCTAGTGCTTTTAGCTTTAAATATTTCTGAAGCAAAATGGCCATTAGTTGTTTCTGAATTAAATGCCTGGGTCATTAATACAATACTGTTGTTGAATTTATATTCTTGACGAAGAAGAATTATTAATACTAACTTAACTTTAAAAATAATGGATTACTTGTGTTATTTTCAACTGACATATTGACTGCTATTTCTGAAATGAAATCTCTCTTGTATTTTTTGTTAATTTATGCCTATATTAAATCAGTATATTAAAATGTTTTTTTTTTAATTCCTTTAACTAATGTTCAAATTTATACATTAATATCCTTGATTAATATTATATTTCATTTTAAGGCTTCAGCCAGCTATTGAAACCACAGTGCATATACTTTGCTTACCACCTTTAGCAAAATCTACAGATGTTTGTATTCAGTGGCATCAAGAAGCTACTTCCAATACTGGTAAATTCAAAGGTTGTTGGGCTATAGACAACATTGTTATTAGCAGTGTATCAGATCGTCCTAAATTTGTTGAGGATAATTTTGATCCAATAGATCCAGGAAACTTTTTATTTTTCCCTGGTGGTATTGTACAGGTAAATTTTTTCTGTACTAATCATTAAATTTCTCTTTTTCTGACATATTTTTAAACAATTCTTTTTGTTCTTATATATATATTTGTATGTGCAGAATTATTTTAAGTTAATACAGTAATTTATACTGTTCACACATCTATAAATTGGTGTTACTTTCAGTCCCTTTTGCCTTTCCTCACACGACTCGTTGCTGCTTCCACAACAAGCACCAGAACTCGACACATAGCTCAATTCAGCAAACACTTGAGTAGTACAAACGCCTACACTTTGCCAGTCTGATCCAATTATTTGCCGTTGACACTTTCCACGATTCCGACTCATTTCACGATTCAGTTCGACTTGAGACTGCCGGTCTTTTATAGTTCTCGGGAGGCGGGCAGAGAAAGTTTAAGAACAAACAGACTTATCTCGATTTCTATTGGCACAATCGCTAAAATTCTGGAAGTTTCCAGTAATATCTATTTTGTCGCCAATTTCGTTGCCAAATAGTCAACAAGCTCTGCGATCACTGACTCAGCATCCAACAGAACCGATTGTAAAACGGTTTTTCCAATGATTGAATTAACCATGCTGGGAAACCTCATTACAAATTTGTAACAATATCTATGTAATGGAAATTAGTATATGCATTACTTTCGAAGTGAAAAAAAAAGTTTTACAGAGCAGCATGTACTGAGAGTGAATGTACATCGAAATTTTTTTACCAAACTCATTTAAGAGTTTTAAAATATGAAGAAAGGAGATTTCTTAAAATTTCAAGTAAAGATTCTATTTTACATTATATAAAATTTCTTCTAAAATAATTAGTTTCAAATGCATATTAACAGATTTAAAAAAAAAATGTATGTGTAGCTATTATTAATATTGTATGTGTAGTGTTATTAGTAGTTTTTGAATTTACTAATAATGGTACATGTTTAATGTTTTAAAGAAATTTATTTCTATTTGTATGAATGATAAGCAAATTTTTGATTTTATGTATAAAACTTTGATTTCTGACTTAAAAAAAATTTAATATCATTAAGAGGAAGTGTCATTCAGATGGAAATGCTTTAACATTCTCTGGCCATGGACGACACCGTAGAATAGTTATAACCAGGGACTTAGATATGTCAACAATTATTGCCTCTGAAGACATTATCTTCAATGAACAATTCAATAAAGGAATTACTTCGTAAGTATTAAATATTTTATTTTTTATTGTAATTATTACTTTATGACTGCTTTTTACTGCAAGATTTATTGGTTTTACAGATGGGTCGTGAAAGGAGGAGAAGTAAGCTCTAGATGTGAAATATTCAAATACAAACAAGCTTTGTTGATGTCTGCAAAAGGAACTCGAATATTTTGTACACCATTTGTTAATGCTGCAAAGGCAGGAAATCTACGATTCCATTTTCTGTTTGGTGAGATACAGTTCAATTGTACAAATTATTTTATCAAAATATGTTTTACATTAATTTGTTTTAATAGTTTTTTTAATACAGTTCACCTTTTTCTCAAGGGAAATATAAATTGTAAGCTATTCAGTGATTTTAAAATGACTCTTTGATTTGAATTAAAAATATAATTGTTGCTCACTCATCTATTAACACTACAGAGAAATAAAAAATTTTACATTTATTTTTAAGCCTTAATTATTATTTCTTTCTTTTACAATATCTGTAATGTTTCTTCTAAAAATTGTTCTAGGTTGTATGCAAACATATATTACATTATTTGCTTGTCACTCTTATATCTATTATTAAGATATAAAATTGTACTGATACATTATGATAAATCACTGAAAGAATAAATTTATAATTTTAGCTTTATGGGACTTAGTATAGAACAGCTTAAATTGTTTTTCAAAATCTTTGCTTGTGCCAGTATTTCAATTAAATAAGTTCTAAGTGAAGTTTTTAGATTTGTAGAAGTACTTGACTATCCCTAATTTAGTGGTGGCTCTTCAGCTTAGAAGTTAGTAGCATTGCAAAAGAGTATGCATCAAGATATTTTAAAAATATCAACTCATTAGTAATATAAATTTTGTTTGTTTGAAATCCATTATTGATTTCAAATGGTAATCAGCATACAATATGAATTCCTTGTAGTTTTGTCAGTAAAAAAATTGTATGACCGTTGAAGAAATAATTCCACATATAAAAATATCAGAACCTCTTTTAGCACATATCCTCCCATTGGTGCTGTGCAGAAGTTTGGAGAGGGGATACCAGCTCAGATGTCATTCTTACCATTTGATGTAGTTTAAAATTATGAGGTCCATCACTAAATAACTCTTGTGTTGCTTTAAAATGGGACTATAGCTGAACTCTTTTCGTACTAACACTTCAATTTTCATTTAACCAGTAGTCGTTTTATGTTTTTATTGCTCTTCCACATTCCCATTCATCATCGGATTGTCACAATGACTAAATAAGCAAAAAATGTTGAAATTTTGAATAAGAAAATTTTGAAAATTTATTTAAATATAAAATGAATTTTTAAAAAATAAGTTTTGAAGGTGCTGAATTCTGTAGCTCTTATGGGCAGGCCACCAATATACTAATCACTCAGTGATTTATAATTTTACTTTTTTTTAACTCCCTATCTTACATTATTTTCTTTATCAATGTTTTTGGTTTTAATTATTATTTTTATTACTTACCTTTAATGTTAACAAGAAGGAAGTTTTTTAACTTTTGTATGTTTCTTTACTTTTATTAAAATTAATCCTTTATTCATATGAACAGATTTTCATTAAAAGAAAATAAATTTTGAAGTACTTCATTAACTTCTAATATTGAGTATAAATGGGATTAATAATTTATTTGTTCTTGATACTATTTCATCTATACACTCATTTTAAATATCTTGTATGTAATTAAACTGATATCAAATGTTGCTCTTTAATAAAGATAAAATGCTCCCCCTTTTAAAATTAAAGTGTTGCTGTAAATGTTCATTTTAATTTTTGAGAAGTGAATTTTGCAATACTTATGAATTTTTAATTTGTTTGAACCATCACAAATAGTATAAAATTTTTAAACTAACAAAGAAGTACTTCCCTTGTAAATTCATATCCTTCCTTCCTTCAAATTAAGATAATAAATTTTAATGATGAGGATATTAAAGCAATGATTAATTATTTAAATTTAACATATTTTCTTTTACTCTGTTGAATGTTATCTGCTTCTACTTTTAAATTTGTTTTGTAGGTGGTGAAAATTGTTCTGCAATTCAACCTGATACTGATATGAGTCATAATACTCCAGTCTTGGTATATGCTGAAACAGCTCGGGGAGAACAAATCATGTTAACTGATGTAATTCATGCTGCAGTCATGGTAAATATCATGTTTCTATGTATTGTTATCGACAAAAGAATTAGAATTAACATAGTGTTTGGCTTAAATATTTAAATTTAAATTTTTAAAAAAGTTTATGCTTTTTCTTTTAAGTATATAATTTTTTAATTTCATAATCTGTGTGTAATGATTTTCCATTTATTATTTTTAAAGTTATTGATTTATTATATATTGTATTTGATATAATATTAAATGTTATATTTATTTTGAATTATACAAAGAAATGCTTAACAATAAAATATATTTTCCATTTCTTTGAAAAATAGTTCATATAATTTTTCTCAAAAATATTGTATTTTATGTTTGGAAATGATTTTTAATAGTTTAAAAAATATAAAAAAAATGCTTAATAAGCAAATTATTTACATTATTTATTAATCTACATTAGTTCAGTTTTAAAATTTTTATAAGAGGATTATAATATTTTATAAAATCTTTATAATATATTACTCATAATTTTATTTTTGTAACCTACAATGAATATTTCTGATTTTTTTTCACATCTGGTATGAATACATGCTCTCTGTTCCTGCCAACTATTAATTAAATTATTTTTTAGTTCATATTTTACTGTAATTTTTCAGGAACCAACTCTTGTTTCTCTTCCAATACCTGCAGAGGCACAAACATCAAAAACTAGATTTTGTTGGAGTCAAGCATCAAACAATGGAAAAGATAAGGACATGTGGGTTGTGGATAATGTTCTTATTTTGCCCATGTTACAGTCAGAAATTACTCATGTTTTGAATTTCAAGATCAACTTTCAGTGTGGAGCTAATTTGACAGCAAATGCGTAAGTGGGATATTGTTTTAGATTTAGATTCTTGTTATTAAAGATTTATCGATTATAATGATTTTATAGAATATTGAATATTAAGAAATGAATGAATAAATTCGTTAATTTTATCAAATTAAGGAAAGGACTTTTTAATAATAGAGGAAAATAATAATTTTGTTTAAATTTACCAATCCGTTTGTATCTGATTTAGAATGTTTATCTAAGTAAAAATTACCTCTTTATTTTAGATATGATTGAATTAAATAACTAATATTGCATTTTTATTTGTATATTAATATATGTATAAGATATCCATTTGTCATTAATGTTAACTAATATCTAAATATGCTATTATTGAAATATTTCTGCATTACATTTATTTTATAAAATATGGCAGTCTCTTCCACTAAAATATAAATATATTTATTATATTTTCAAATAATTTATGAAAAATTAAATAATAATACCTGTTCATTTCTTTTAAAATTCCTAATTGTTTGTAATCTTTATTTTCATATTGTCAAAAATTTATTTTTTAAGTAACAAAATTTTTTCACAATTGTCTTTCAAATTTTACCTGGAAAGAGAAAAGCCTTTGTAAGGTGAATATCATAATTTACACTTTAAATTTACTATAAATTCCTTTAGCTCTTTCTAAATCTACTACTTTACTTATTCTTATAATAAAAAGTTTTTTGCTATGGAAGGACACAGTAATCTGAAGTAGTAATTTTTGCTTCAAAATCCGAATTGTCTAACAGGAGTATTCAATTTTACTAAAGATTTTCAAATTTGCCTACATATATATATTTATGCATATGTATGAAAATTTGGAACCTATCGACACTAAGCTATAATAGAGTAGATGTTTAGAGATAATATTGGGATAGGTTTAATCTTTTTTCATCTGATCATAATCCAAAGAATCAAGTCTCTAAATTATTCTTGTGTAATTGAATTAAAAGTTTATTACTTTTACTCAAAAAATGTTTTTTCCTTATTACTGTGTAAAATAGCTATATTAGGTTTTTAATATAAAGAATAGTAAACTTCACTGTTTTGAAAATGATTTTTCTTTTCTGGCAGTTAATATAATAGCAGGCAAAAAATTTTGGTCAATTACAATATTTATTAATTGTTTTCCATTCTGTCAATTCTCTTATTTATTAATATTCTTATAAATTGCCATTTCACATATCTTGAATTTGATGCTGTTAATTTTGTAGAAAAACAAATTGCACCCAAAAAAAATCTTTATTTTTTCAGAGTTGCTGTGGAGTTTAGTACCACATCTGGTCACAACTGGCACTCATTACATGAAATGTGTCTTCCTCCTATATGTAATGGCACTCACTCATCTTTAAAATCACGTTTAACATCTTTTGACATGAAAGGGTAAATTGAAGTTTCTTTTATTTTGACTATGATTATTTTTTCATTGCTTTTTAAAAAGATACACAAAAAATTGCAAGCATATTTATATATATTTTTTGTGATTATTTTAGGTGGAATAAAGTTTCATATCCTATACCATATGCAGCTCTAATAGATGGAGTTCGATTCCGTATAAAGCAGTCTGGAAAATTTTCGGCTTCCAATTGGGCAATTGATGATGGTATGAAAATACTTTTATTTTGTTTTAAAATTTTATTTCCAATCAACTTTACTCCAAGATTTTTTAAAAACATTTTTATTGGCATTTGTGTTATCATTCACTATAACTGGCATTTGTGAATAACAAAGAGAAAAAAAATATTTAACAATAATGGATTATTATATAAATAATAGCATATTGTGATGATATTAATGATGATATAAATTTATGTCTAGTTAAAATGATAATTCTTTTATTTTTTTTTAAGAAAAAATCTTATTTCAAGTTAAAAGTAAATTATTTTTTGTATATTAATTATTAACTTGTTCAACACTTTAAAAAAAATCAAAAGTGCTAATTAATACAAACATGACTCACATTATAGTACCTTGCTAAGTATATAATTGCTATTTTTTTAATATGACTGTTTAAAATATGCTACTTCTATTTTTTTGAGATATAAAGCAATGCGTATTCCATAGTAGTTATTGATGAAATTATATATTATTAACTTTTATAAATATAAAGAGTTTTTTAATAATTGCCATTTTCTGTTTTAAAATAGATTAATATGTTATAAACAAATTTTAATGGAAGCATTTTCTAAAAAAAAGAATTTAGCTGTTGAACATTCAATAAAGAAACTAAGAAAAAATATGAATTAAATAGGGAAAATATTCTGACATGAAATGTATTGTTTACTGCAATTCAATCAACCATTCAATCATCAATTATTCATTCAATTACATCGTTACTTTTTGAAAACTCTGACTATTAGATGATTGATTATGTTTAACTTTGATACTGAAAGATACTGCATAATATTTGAAAAATTAATCAGTCAGGAAAGTTCATATATACATTGTTACAATATTTTGTTATTGTTGTTAGATCCTACATGAAGTTAAGAATCACATCAAATTTTACTTATGATTCCTTTAGTGTCTATGGTCAGTAAAGAGTAACAAAATTGATTTTTTTCTGTTTGTTGTATGTGCTTTTATTTTTAATTGCATTTTTTATCTATACATTTTCTATTTTAGTGTACATTGGAATGTGTCCAAATGGCTGCAGTGGTCATGGGAAATGTACAAATTCTGGATGTCAGTGAGTGCTTTTGAACTTATATGTTTAATTTCCTATATTCTTTTGACTGGATTAAGACATTTAATATGTATAGTATCAATAATATTACATGAATATTTTTATACTCATAATTATTTTCTTAGATGTGATATGGGATATTCTGGTTTGAAATGTGAAATAGCATCAGTTACAATTCCATCTTATTTATCTGAAATGTTTCAGTCATCTAAAGTCAGCGAAATGCCTGGGATTACAAATGTGAGTAAATCACTTATATATTATTTTATATCAATCTCAATAAATTAAACCACATTTTGTTAGATGTTTTTATTTTACATAGAAATGGAATCATTTGTTGAAATATCTTTTTGATTTCAATAATCTCTTTTTGAAATTTATTTAAAAAATTGCAAAAATTTGAAATACAACTATTAATTTTATTAAATTGTTATAGTTACTTGGAGCTGAAACTGGCTATCAGTGCGGGTCATTAGGTAGTGGAAAAGCTGTAGTATTTGATCAACCAGGCCCCAGATTTGTAATTACGAAAGAAGTCAACACTACTTATGTGAGGTAACTTTTTTAATTTTTTGAAAGCAGTATGCATTTATATAAGAAGAATTAAACAGATTCTCAAAACAAATTAAAAATAAAAATAACATCAAAATATTGCTTATATTTCTTAGATTTTTCCAGTTTACTTTGCGAATTGGTAGTTCATCAAAGAAAAGTCCCTGTTTGTCACCAGATCATCCATCAGAAGTTGTCTATATTCATTATTCTTGCAATGGAGGCTTAACATGGGATCTTCTAGAACTGTTTGAGAAAGCCAAATATCGAGAACCAAAGTGAGATTTACGTAATTTACTTTCTAGTCATTACCCCCCCCCCTTTTGCACCTGAATGTAAAAGTTTATTTGATAAATGCTTGATAATAGCAAATGAATCACCAAAAATTTGGTGTTTTCATAGAAAGGAACAATTTTTAGTTTTCTATGATCAAGTACCATTGAAGAGAGAAAAAAAAATTCTTTTTAAAATTAATTATTAATTTTTTAATGATAAAAAAATCTATTTAAAATGTATTCGCATAGTTAATAATGCTTCTAATTAATTTTATACCTATATTGAATAGTAAAGTCTTGTCTTAGTAGTGTAGAGAGAGAGAGAGTTGAGAAAGAGTTAAATCAACATATATTGAGAAAAATTTAATTAAAAAAATAAAAGAATATTAAAATTATATTGGTGGTGCAGTAATTATTTTTATTAAATTTCTTTCAAGTCAAAACGACCTGGATGAAAATTTTATTCCTGTATATTCTTTTAATCCCTATATCAAATTACAGCAAGTATAAATTAATGTCAACAAATAAATCACAAATTGATTTAATTTGACATTTTAATGAAAAAAACTCACCAATAATAAGAATTAATAAATTAATTTTGTAAAAAAAAGCCATTGCTATTTTAGGAAAGCTACCTTATTGAGATACATTCCTCTAACAGGAAATTAAAAAAAAAATGGAGGGGATTGGAGGAAAATTTTTAATATCAGTTTTGATAGATAATGACTTTCAGATAAACATTCAACTTTTAACCTTGGAATTCTCAGAAAACATCAAGATTCATATTAGCACCAAATAATCTATAATTTATTTTTCCTATATTCATATATTCTAGTTTATAAAAAAATTATTTGTTTAAATACTTATAGGTTTTATCTTATATTCTACATCATGCGCTGCATGATGGTTATTAAAATTTAGTGCATAATTGAATAAATAAAAGCATAATTTAAAAAGTGAATGAATTTGTCATTATTCCATTAAAAATAATTGCAAAACTCACAATCTTTACAGTTAGTAAAAAGTATTGTACTGATAATTGGTTAATAAAAAGGGGAAAAATTCCAGTAATGGTCTTTTCTGAACAATCTCAGCAGCTTCACTGTTGCAAAATCTTTGATTGGGATCCTGTTATAGATCCATTATATGTAAGCTGAATAATTATGGGAGTTTCAGACTTAATTGCATTATTATGGTATTGAGGTTTAGCAATAATATACCAATTTATTTTTTTCTATCTTCTGATACTAACATTATGAGATAAATCTCTTTAGAATCTAAAATAATTTCTGAACTGAATTTTAATATGATATATATATATATATATATATCAAATGAAAATCCACTTTGATTTTCACTTTCATCAAATGTTTATTCACTTTGAAGATTAATTAACACCATTTCATTTCTTTGCATTGTTTCTCCAAAAGATTGATTTTAGTGTTACAGTTTTGGTTTTATATATTCGTTAAAAATTTGATTTTGTGCCTTTCAAATGTATTAGAAAATATTAAAGGTTTATTGTTAAAACTCATTCATTGTTCATAATTAAAGAATGATATTATAATATATTTATCTAATGTTTCAGAATTGTGTCTCTACCATTGACGGATGATGCAAAAAAGGAATGGTGCATGTTTAAAATTTGGCAACCTTATCATTCAGGAAAATCAGAAGATGTTTGGGCCATTGATGATATCAGTTTATCTTCATCTCTCCTTAATGTCATCAGTTTGAATTTTTCTGATCTCAAAGCAATGAATACTTCAATTCGTTACAGTTCTGGTGTGGTGAAAAAATATTGTAGCTCTGAAGGAGATGCAGTGGTGTAAGTCTATAATTTGAATTTGACATAAAAAAACTGCTGCTGAATAATGTATTTTATAATTGTCTATTGTTCGAAAAATAGATTATCACATATTATTTTGAAAAATCATAAAACATTTTAATGAATTTTCATTATTGTTTTTTTATACATTTATTGGAGAAAAAGGGGCTTTTGAACATATTAACATTATAAAAACAATTCTATATTACTTAAATAAATATATCGCTTGCTTACATGGTCTTTATCTAACCCAATGTCATTCCATACAAATGAAATATAAATTTCCAGCATCTATAGGGCTACAACATCATTTTAAAATTAACTGAAGTTTATATTATAAATAATTATTATATCAAATAATAAAATTAAATATTTGATGACAATATGATATGAACAATTTTATTTTTCATAGATTTATTTAAAGATGTACATTTTACTAATGGAAAATGTAATAAACTGCATCAAAATGTAGAAGGCTTTAGAGGTTATATTAGCATGGATAATTTAATTATTATTTTTGTCAATCATTAGAGCATGATTGACTTTCTCTAAGATGGAAATTCTTTGTACTCTTAGAACATTTTCATCCTGTTACTCTCATCCCCAATATCTGTAAGGTGCATATTCCAGTTTTTTTCCAGATACTTAAAGGATTTTGTGAAAGGCAATTGTTTAATTAAAATTTGATAGTGAAGAAAAATACACAAACTCGTTCTTAGAATTTCATTTTTCTCTTCCATACCAAAAAAGCAAATTAAATTATTTAAAAAAAATAGAATAAACAATAATTGTATTGTATATAAATAAATTTTTAATAAACTTGGAAAGATTATGTAATTTACTGCATTAATGAAATTGTTTTAAAATCGTATGATAAATAAATAAGTATATTTGTTATGATATTATTATGAATTGTTTAAACTTTTGTCATTTTACTCCATATCTTTTGAATTTATTTTTTAAACGACATATCAATTAACAATAATAAAATATTTATCTTTATGTCCCACCATTGTCATTGTAGCATTTTAGTTAATGAAGATTTTTAATTGCTATTAGTTTAATTTCTTTTAATACTACTAAATTTATAAAATAATTCATTACAAGTATTCAGAATTCTCTCTTTTTTTTTGTATTTCTTCTATGATTTCTTTTATGAATATTTTCATGGGGAAAAAACATTTTTTAAGGTTTAAATGATTTTCATTAGTATTCTTATAAATTTGGCATTCTAGTTAAATCAGAAATAAATAAACCATTTAAATTCCCATAAATATAAATGGTATTCATAATTTTGTTTTTACAGATTTGATGAGGAAGTATATAATGGAGTTACAAGGTCACTTGAAACAAAATCAATTACTGTTGGGCCTTCTTATATGGTTCAGTTTGATTTGTTGATGGGGTGTAGCTCAGTATTTTCTTCTGAAAAGAAAAATCAAGTAAACATTTATTGAACTTAGTTATTACTTGTTAATTGATATTAATGTACTCAATTTTATGGCATTTTTCTTTAGTTCCTTTTTTATAATTTGGAAATGCTTTGCAGGTACGCTTGGAATTTTCAACAAATCATGGCATGAATTGGTTTCCTGTCTACAAACCTTGCTTGCCATCTAATGGAAGTTGTAATGGAGTCTTCACTAAAGGAACTGTATATGATGCAACTGAATTCAGCAAATGGAAACGAGTTACAGTAAGCCTTCTACCAGCAACTTGGTATGTTTAATATTGATAATTGTGTATTTTTCCTACTCATAAAAAAGTACATTTAAGTGAGGGAGCTGAAATATATTTTTGATATAAAAATAAATTTCTAAAAACTTTTCGATATCTCCCTTACAATTCTTTAAAGAAATATTTATTATGATAGCATATTTTCATTCAAGTGTTATCAAGTTGTTCTCTTCAAATATTCATATATTTGAGTTATATTCATAGATGTTGAATGTTATTTCATCTTCATATCTGATTAGTAGTTTCATTAAAAAACTTTCTTAAAAATAAAAGCTTCTGGTAATTAACACAAAAAAGTGAGGCATTAAAATGCTTAATTTTTAATTTTTATTTTGGAAAGAACACAAAACAATTATGAAAGTTTTATTTATTTGAAAGAAATTACTAATTCCATCAGAATGAAATTTAAACTGTAATTTTGTAAAATTATTCAAGCACTCTTTTCAAATGCAGTCTCATATTTTAATATCTATTGTTACTCTTCTAAGAGATCTAACAAAAACTAGTCTAACTTCTTGGATCTAAAAGGTCAAAATAAAATGATCAAAGATATTATGATAATATTCTCTAATGTAAAAACCAAGATATTAAAAAAGAGCATAATGCATATTTGTTTTCCTTTGAACTTAAAATATTATAGTTCTATTATAGACTGAATTATCACATTTTCTTGTATATTTCCTATTATAATATGCACACTAAGCTAAATCCATCAACTCTAATCTTGTTCATCAAATGATGTAATGTAAATGATCCAAACATTATTGATGCGTCTACTGGAAGGCTTCATGTATCAAGATTCTGATTATATTATAATGCAAAATACAATAAATATGAATTTTATTTCTTGAATTGGCTAAGCTGAATTAATCATGTTTAAAATTTTTTATTTTAGGTCAAGTTCAACACGTTTCCGCTTCATCCAGCATGAATTTGATACCAGTGATAACTGGGCAATAGATAATTTATATATTGGACCACAATGTAAGGATATGTGCAGTGGTCATGGAAGATGTATTGAGGGCTCTTGTGTGTGAGTTGTTTAATAATTTTAAATTTAAAAAGGAAATTATTATTTAAATACTAATTATTGTAAAATTTATATCTATTATATAAAATTGTTATTATTAGTATCTGTATAATGCTACAATTTATTTTAAAAATTTTAATATAATTTTTTAAAATTATTATTATTATTATTATTTGAAAAAAATCTATCTATAGAAACTGAGTGCACAAAACTTAATTTTTATACAGAACAATGATATCTGAAAACTATCTTTGAAAATGTTATAAAACTAAATAAAAGAAAGCTACTAAAATACTTCATTTATATAATTTTTCAAAAAAAAAAAGATTTTTAAATATAAACCAAAACTCTATTTGCATTTTTTAAACATAATAAATTGTTTCTCTAAAGCGCAGAAAGAATGCTTAATCTATAAATGACCTGATATTCAATTTCTGAACTATTAAAAATCTTTTAAATTTATATCAACTAATATCCATTTCAAGAAAATGTGCTCTATTAATTAAATAATCTCTTTGGAGTGAGTATTGAAATGATTTAAGTGATACGCAAAGTTTTATAATTAGGTTAGTTTTAGTCACAGAAAAGTAGGACATTTTTTATATGAAATGTTAGTGTATCATAAATGGTTTATAAAATAAATAAAATCAACTGTCTGAAAATTTTTATTACAGCATTATTTTTTATGTCACTCAAAATATTTTTCAAACTAGAATCATACACCTATTCTTAAAGTTTAGAAATAAGCTATTGGTATTTATTGAAATGAGCACCCTGTGTATGTGAATATACAAAATAAAATAATTTGTTAAAAGATAATAATAGCTTGAAAACTCACACTATATAAATTTGAAAACTTGTTGCTTAGTTTTTCACTTAAATAATTCAACAAGTTTTTTTTTCTGTATCAAAATTATAATATATTAACAAAGTTAATGATTAATAGGTGTGATCCTGGATTCTTTGGCAAAAGTTGTGTTCCACAAGACAAACTGAAAAATAAAATGATTAAAAAGTTTGAATCCCCTGAAGAGCTTGTGAAGGGAAATTTTGACATTAGTGGTGGTTCTGTTATGCCAGCAGATGAAGGATGTGGGCCCATAGGTTCTGGATCTGCTGTTTATTTCTATCAAGTTAGTAATTTTTGTTTCAAATGTTTAAAAATATATTATATAACTTTAAAAATATCTTGCTCGTGGGCTGTGCAAACGATACTCTAGGAGATTTTCTTTATTAATATAAACTGAAAAAATATTTAAAACTGGAAAATTGTATTCTTTCCTAATGAAAAATATAGAATGTAAAATGCCAATACTAATAGATAATTTACCTAATAGATAATTTTACTCCTTTATTAAAATGTATTATTATCAGTATAATGGCTCAATACTTTAATTTAAAGAAAGAAGATAATAAACAAATCCATATATTTGAAAATAAACGGACAAGAGTTTAAAAGATTGGACATTTCTTTATTTTTCTTATTCATCTGTTAGCTTCTTAAATTTAAAGAAAATATTTTTAAATTTCATCTATTTGTAGTTCAGGAAATCAAAATTATTTATTGCTTTTATTTTTTGTAAGAATAAATGAATATTTTTTTCCTTTTTTGTGCATTTTACATTAAATCTTTTTAAAGAACCCAACAAACATTTCAGACATATTCATACTTTTAATGAATGTAAAATATTTTCAATACCCTCTTTTAAATATAAATAATTTTTTAATAATCATTGTTTAGTGGGATTTCAATTGTAAATTTAACTATACATTTATAAAATTTCTTTTTCTTCATTTTGCTTACTACTATAATTTAATATTTTAAAAATTTTATAGGATGGCATTAGACAACTTGTTACAAGTGATATGGACACTGAAAATACTGATTTTATGCAATTTTTTATTCGTATTGGTGGAGGAGATCCAGCTACATGTAATAATGCTTCTCAAAAAGATGAAGGAGTATTAGTTCAATATTCAAATGATGCCGGTATTTCATGGAACCTGTTAAAAGAATTGGATCCTCAAAATTACAGAAATCCCAGGTAGTTCTACTCATATTTAAGTTAAAATTTTGCGATTGAATTTAAATGTTTTCAGAAGAAATATAGGCTATGAATAAAATTTACATAGTTAATTTTTTTATATTCATGTTACATTATCTACTTATTTATAAAAGATGAATGAATTACTTTTAAAATCCATATAAGTTCTGAAAAAAAATGTGTATATTATTGAATTTGAGGTCTTTTGCAAGCTCTAATTTTTGTATTTTATACCGACTTGCTTTGATTTTCTTTAACCAGATAAATTAATTTTATTAGAATAAAATTTTAAAAATAAAGGTATCTATAAATAAAATATAAAAATATATAACATGAATAATAAAAATTATATAATTAATTTATAAAAAATGAATGAATTAATTAATTTTAAAAATCATATAAGTTCTGTATAAATCTTATATTTTTGTGTATATATTTGGAATTGAGAGATCTTGTTGATATTTTATAACACAATTTACTGTATTAACAGATGAAATTATTTTATTGGGATTAATTTAAATTTTTAAAGATAAATATGGGACATGTGAATAATTTCTGAATGCTGAAATGGTTAACTCTTCAATTTTTAATTTAATAATGTTCGCTGAATATTGCCAAATAATTAGAGTTGAAATTAAAAGAATTGTATTTTCTTTGGCATGTACAACCACTTAAAAAGTATTTTTTACTTTCATGAAGCTTCATATGAAATTCTTATTAACTTGCATCGTTAGTGTATGAAATATTCATCTGAAATTTACAATTAATGTTATTGTTTTATTATTTAATTTCTATTCTGTTTAAATAGTTTAGTGATCTGTATACTTCTTTTCAAATAGTAATATTATGCATTGTTTACATATATTTCAAAATCATTCTATCTTTCATTGAATTAGAATTATTGTTTTATTATTTTTACCTACTTTTTGTTATAATGTCATATTTCAATTAGGTTAGAGCATGTCACACTACCTTTTACGGCTCGAACCTACAGTACGCGAGTTCGTTGGTGGCAGCCTCAGCATTCAGGTGAAGGGAAAGACCAGTGGGCTCTTGATGATGTCTATTTGAATGCTAACAGTAAACCTGATAACTTAGAGGCAATGCAGCAAGTATGTATGAAGGATGCATATGCTTATGGTATTTTCATTAAGTTTCTGAAGCTTAGTCTTTTGCTTCTAGGATCTGTTTTGGATTATACGAAAATATTTAATAATTTTTTTTGTGTATTAAAAAGTGGATTCTCCTCATTTGTTGAATAATCATTACAAGAAAGCAGATGGCTGTATTGTACAAATGCAGAAAAAATATATATTTACTGTTTAAAACTGAATTTATATAATAATAAATACTGCAAATGTGAATAATTGATTTTAGAAGAAAAATAGAGTGATTAAGTGCAGACTAATAATTTTGAAGGGCATTTAGTATTTTTAGTTTCATTCAAAATATATACAAGTAATGTGAGAATTAACTGAGAATTTCTGATTTATGGCTGTCCAACTTAGATTGAACATTTATTACTTTTTAAAACATAATAGTTAAAAAAAAAACTATGAAATTTTATGAAGCAAAGACATTTGAAATTAATAAAATAATTTTAAAGTCCTTTTAACATCTTTTCTATTAAAAAATATTTACATAATTATATTTAACTTACCTACATCGCCTTTTTCTCTCCCCCTATGTAGCATATCCTCATATATTTTTGTTTTTAAAAAGTTCTGGTATAAAAAAAGAATCAATAATGTATAAAAAATAACAAACAAATATTTTCTACTTTAATTCTTGCTATTTTCCTATACTAACATTAATCCTTGAACATAATCCCCGACCTGGAATGTAGAAAGTTGTTCCAGAGTGTATCTACTATATCAGTTCAAACATAGAAATTTATTCTTTGATTATTACTCTAAAATGGTAATAAACATAGAAAATCATTTTCTGAAAATTACCTTGATATAGTATTGGATGTAAAAAAATTGACAGTTCTTTCTTTTTTTTAAGATAAGGACATTTTACAAGAACTCAACAATTGAATAATTGATGATCATTCAGTTAAAAGTTACTATTGATTTTGGTATTATTTATGGGAGATCATACTGACAATGAAAATATTATAGTATATTATTAAATGTTTTGCACTATTGGGATTAAGAAAGGAAAAAAGCTTTTAAAGCATAGCCCCCAAGTATTTGGAATTTTCATTTTATTTATTAGTTGCAAATGATGAAATAGTAAAAAAGTCATTGCTTCGTGAATAATGTTATAAAATATTATCTTAGTCTCTAATCTGTTTTTTTTGTTTTTTACTAAAATTAATTTTTATGAGCAGATCATATTTAAGCTCATCAAATATTATTTTAGGTTTCTGCCCCAGAAGAACAAAAAATGGTATCTGCAATAACAAAATCATCTATGCAACACTATTGCAACTCAACAAGAAAAGTATTGCTATTAAATGGATATGAACGGTTTAAATTTCTCATAACCAGGCCTCTTTATTTGAGAGAAGGGCAAGTCATCATGTTCCAGGTATTTATTACCTTTCTTTTTATTTCTAATTCTACATTTTTGAGATTTCTTCATAGAATATTTGTATTAAGATATGGTATATTGTTAATACTGATAAATCTAATAAATGATAGAAATTTTGTCACTTTTTCTAATGATTATATTTAAATGAACTAATGACATATATTTGTGTGATATTACAGATAAATGTAGGTTGCACAAACAAATTTGATTGGGATAGTGCTGTACAGTTAGAGTACTCACACGATTCTGGTGTTACTTGGTCATTGGTTGAAGAGCAATGCTTTTCAGGTTCACAATGTTATGAATCTGCACATGAAGCTTCAATTTACTATTCTGGTCTTTATGGAACATGGAGACGTGTGCTTATTCCTGTAACACATCACTTGGCACAAAAGTAAAGCTTTCTTTTTATGACATGAATATTTCATATATGTGTTATATAAATATAGAATTTTTTCATTACTATTAACCTCAACTTAAGAATCTTATTTTATTGTTTATTAAAAGTTGTTTGTCTGTTAAATTTTTTTTAATTATCTAATTTCATTTATAATAAATCTTTAATTGAAAAAAAATATAGTGACTACAAAAGTAGTTTCACAGTTTGCACATTCAAGCTCTGCATTGATCTGTATTAATGCATTGCAGCAACGGAAAAAGACTAGAAATGTGATTCAAAAACTAGCATAAATGTTCAGCAGTAAAAGATAACTATACTCAAAAGAGACTGTTTGAGACATAAATGTAATTAATGTATAATTAAGAGGGGGAAAAGGGCATATATTGTTAAATTGGGCTTGTATTTTTAATATCAAACATCAGAAGTACTACAATCTTTAAAAAAATATTACATTTCCTTCTAATTAAATGCGATTTTTTTATTTGTCATGTATACCTATTATATTTTGTTAATGCCTATAATTTTAAATATGCTATTTTATCATTTTAAAAAAGTAAAAAAAAATATATGATTCTTGTTTTGTGATTAAATAATAATGATATAAATAAGAAATGAATTTTAAGCAAAGTTAAAATGCCCCACAATATTAAAATGGACCTATTAACAAACTATGATAAAGTTGTATTATTTTGAAATTTATGACTATTTATGAATATTACTTGATTATTTAGTTATGTTGTAAAGCTGTAGTTACATTTAATTTTCTTTGAAATACTTATATATTTAAATAAGTAATTTTTTAATTTTATTTAGGCAAACTTTATTGCGTTGGAAACAAGAATCACAATTTGCTGGGAAATTCGTTCAATTACCTCCATTTGCAATTGATGAATTTTATGTTGGATATCCATGTCCTTTACATTGCTCTGGGCATGGAACTTGTGAAAATCAAATGTGTGTATGTGATCCTGGTTTCCATGGTAAGAAAAGGATTTATAAAGACTTTTATATAGGAAAGGATTTATTTATATTATAGTCATATTTTAAAATTATCAACACAAATGAAAAAAAAATCATCTTAATATTAAATGGAGTATAATATTATGAATATCTGATATGTAATAATAGTTACATTGCAGAATATAGAGATACAAAAATATGATACACAAATGTTCTTACTGGATATTAGACAATGACTTTGGTCCTGGTTTATAAAAGATGAAGTGCTTATTTTCTCTTAAATTATTATCACTGACAGCAAATGTGCCAAATGCTATTATGTTGTGGCTATTATTTAAGTAGAAATTTGCTGTCTGTTTTGTTGTTGATTTCTAGAAAACTGTCTTTATAAATGCCTCAGCTATGTTTTGTTAAATGTGTTTTTGTATTTCCTTATGTGATCAAGTATTTTTATCAGTTGATGAGCTTATTGGGCATCTTGCATTACACACTCATTGGGCAGATTTTTGTACCAATATGTATTGTTAGATTAGACATAAATCAACTGTAATTTATTCACAATTGTATCAACAATAAGTTATTTATACAATTTTTACTATGAATGTACCAACAATATTTCATTAATTTTTTAAAATTTGACAGAATTTTTTTTATATCTGAGATAGAAATATGAGAAAGAAAATATTGATTTTCTTTTACATTAATTAGACAAGAAATATTTTTTTCTGAGTTAGTAATATATATTTTATTATGACAAAAAAAATTGGAATATTATGAATAAGCCATTTTTTTTTCTTATTTCATTCTTGTTTTGCTTTAAGGACCAACATGCAGCAGCATCCAGCAAAATCCTTCTGGTATGATTGATCGATTTGATGATGCCCATGAGTTACTGGAAAAGTGGGAAGTTTTTGGAGGTCAACTTGGATTAGGTTGTGGAAATTTGTCTTTGGGAAATTCACTTTATTTTGGAAAACCTGGTTATCGCCTTGCTCAGACAATGGATTTGGACACCGCAAATTTAAAGTGAGCCCATAATATATATATATATATATAATATAATTTGCTTGCTACATATTGATTATATTTTTAGTAATTTTTCTTGTATATGAATTATATATGAAATTTCTAAACAAGAATACATTATTTTGTTAAATAAGCCATATTAAGTCACTTATAAGGCAGAAATTTTCAATAGAAGTATTTCAAAATTGATTAAAACATTACATTAATTTGATTATTTTTAAAATATTATCAAATTAATTTAAAAAGTGCATTAAGGCTTTTCCCCTTCTTTTAGAGTAGCACATAGAGTGTATTTAACACATTTCTCTAAAAATAAGACCTGGTCTTTCTTAATTTCTGGTGTTATAGTTATTTTCAAGCATCGTTATTTTTCATGTTCAATTTACATTCATTCATGTTAAAGAATGATAGCTCAGATGGTTAAAGGAAAACATTAATTCATTGATCATTGTGATGGATATTTTAATTATATGGACTAATAGGGGAATGTAAGTAATATTTATCAAGTGACGATTTGGCAGTTGGAGTCAATCTGTTACAAATTCTGACAATATGTGCAACTATGTGCTGTTGCTAGGACAAATGCTTAAATATTAGTTTTTCAAACAATGAAGCACTTGAATTTTCTTTCAATAATTTGTTAAAATATGATTTCAAAATTTTTGACTTCTCAATTTAATTTTTAATAAAAGTATTCTTTCAAATAAAAAAAAGCATTGTGTGTTTGTGTTTCATTGTAATCAAGTGAGAAAGAATGAATTACTCATCCACAAATTAGTGAAATAAAAAAAACTGTTGTGGGTTTCATACTCTTCTATATTTTCTTTTGTAGTGTTGAAATTGTCATAAGAATTTACGCTGAAATATTATGCAAATACTGCATTTTAAAGATTTATACATATTAATATATAAATTAAAATACTTTAGTGAAATATTTTATGATAAATTTGTAATAAATTCTTATTAAAATGAGAATGGTTATTAAAATTAGTAACATGAAATTATTATTTTATGAATATATTACAGGACACTGCAATTCATTGTTCAGTTGGGAAGTGTTCAAAATACTGCTACATGTCGAAGGCCTCTTGATCGAAGGGAAAATGTTTTTGTTCAGTTTTCTACAGATCATGGTTTAACTTGGCAAACATTAAGGGAGCTGGACTATGAAATATTTAGTTTGAAGCCAACATCTGTTGAACTACCACTATTTAAAGAAGCAAAATCAAGTGCTACATCATTCAGATGGTGGCAACCTTTAAATAAAAGAGGTATATATTTTTAAAATATGATAATGCTATTTTTGTATAAACAGTGGTATAATATTATATATTAATGCATAAAAAATAGTTGTATTTTTATCCATAAAAATCTAACTAATTTTTTATGATTGCGATATAAGGATGTAAAATATCAGTCAAAATGCTTTATTTGACAGATAATTGAACTTATATTTTAGGTTGAGGTTCTCTCTAAGAAAAGATTTTTCAAAATTTAAATTCAAATTTGTTAAAATTTTGAAAAAAAAACTACAGATTTTCCACTATAATTTGGAAGCACATTATTATAAAATAACTTTCTTGCATCATTTAAAAATGTAAAAAATAAATTTGTTTGTGATGTTAATAGTATTTCCTTCCAATAATTTTTCTGATTCATAAAACTATTTTTGGGTGTATTTTTTAACATATTTTTTTTTAATTCTTAAAAGCAGAGAAAAATTAAACTTTTTAACTACTTAATCATTTCTTAGTTTTAATTATTGCATTTATATTTCTATATCAATAATTTGAAATTATTTTTATTATAATAAAAATAGTTTAATTGTTACTTTACTTTATGGGATTTGCTTTTTGTACCTTTATGCATGTCATTGATAATTGTTTTATATCTAAATTGTGAAATACATATTTGCTACTCATTTTTGTACTGCAGGTAAAGAAAATGCTCAATGGGCTATTGATAATGTGCAAGTACTTGGAAATCATAAAAATGCTAAAGGGTTTCAAGATAATTTCAATCCAATTGTTGTTGAAAATTGGTTTTTAACTCAACATGGAACACCCAGAGCAGGTTGTGCTGCTGCTGGTCGAGCTCTGACCTTTGCTGCAGATCATAGTAAGATTATTAATTTATTTTCATGTAAGAATGTATTGAAATTCATTTGGTGTTTGATTATTTTATCTCTGTGCAAGAAATTTTATTTAAAATTGGGAAATTTTTTTGTTTCTTTTATTTCATGTAAAATCTTGCGGTAAATAAGAATATATAAATTTACAAGATAGTAATTTATATTTTCCATTCTTATATTGTTGTTTTATGCATTAACTAAAAAAATATGAATTGAATTATCTAAATTTAATCATTTTATTATAATTATAATTCAACCTTCTATAAGCTAAATTTTGCTTTTTGCTTTTTTATAAGAATAATTCTAACTTTAAAGTAATTAAATCTGATTTTTGTAGTAAAAATTTATTTTACCTTGAAATTCTTTTAAATGTCTATATAAATCTCTTGGACTATGCTAATTTAATATTTAACTCTCAAAATCCTTCATATTTAATCTATTTTTAATTTAATTTATTTTCATAAATTTTATAGTGTTTTTCTTTTAATAATATTAACCCATTGATATATGCATTCTTATTTATTATAAATACTCAGCAATATTTTTTTTATAAAGATTTATTGATTTTATTGAATTTTGAATATTAATATTGCTTAGCTGATATTGATAATAACAATTGTCATTTATTGATGCATTTTAATTATACTTTTTAGCTGAAGAACATTATGCTGAAACTTGGGATTTTGAAATTCATCCAGCTTCTTTTCTTCAATATGATATAAATTTGGGCTGTGGTTATCATATCAACCCATTTAGTGTTCGACTGGAATTTTCTTTGGATAAAGGTCGTTCATGGTCACTTGTTGCTTCTCCTTGCATGCCACCAGATGTTGGCTGTACCAGTTATTCCACTGGCACTGTCCATTCATCAGATCAGTATAGAAATTGGACCAGAGTAACTGTTTATTTGCCCCAAAGAGCCTTGTAAGTTATTTTAATGGATAGTAAAATCTCATTCAAAAATTGATACGTTTGCAGCAAAAAGAAGGTTCAAATTCAATTTTCTGTGAGGAAATATTATTAATAAATTTATTTAAATATTATTACTCATTAGGAAAGTATTTTCTTCCAAAAATTGATCTTGCAGATGATGTGACAAATAAATGATTAGTTTGAGCTACCTCTTTTTTGCCATTAGATATATATGCTCTTTGCTTCTAAGTAGCCGAAGGATCAGCTATTATATTTACGTAATGTATACTTCAAATGAAGTGGTGCATATATATTTACTTAATGGAGAGAAAATAAAAATTTGCAATGATCACACTTTTATAATAAGTAGTTCATCCATCATAATTCATTTAAAGCCACATATCAATTGGTTGCAATTATTAGTGGGTTAGTTCCATAATACATTCTTATTTTACAGTAGTAGAAGTGGGAATTTGTTTGCTATAAACTGTTTAAAAACCCTAAAAAAGGGAGGTCAATTTAGGAATTTAGTCTATCTTGCAATAAACTAACGACGCAAATAGCTGCATTTTGAGAAAAGGCCAAAATGAACAAAAAAAAATTTAAAATATCAATAAACAGTTTTTTCAGTAACAGATTTAGGTGCTTTTGGACCCTATATTATGCAAATTAAAACATTCCTCTTTAATATATTGATCAATTAATCAGTTTACCATTTCAGCATAAATTTTATACTTAATATATGAATGGTTTATTTTAACTTAATTTTTTTCTTTTGATAACTTTCCGAAATGTATATTTGTGACTCGAGACAACATGGCATCCATTTTTGTATACAATACTAGATGCTTGTGTTAATATATGCTGTAATAACTGAGTCAATATATAGGAATATATTCGATCATATATTTATAAATATAAATCATATAACAATATATAGAAATCTGATTAATTATATTTGACAAAGTGTTAATATTACCCTAATATTTTATCATTCTAGAATTTATATTTTTCATAAAATTATTTATAGGGCAGTTAGGTAATTCTACTACAACACAAAATATATTTTTTTAAATCATAAAATAATTTTGGCTGTAATAGATTTAGGCATTAGGATAATATATCATGCAAATTAAAATGTCTCTCTTTTAATATACTTATAAATACCATATTTCTCCACTCTAGTATAAATTTTTGATTTAATTAATATATTAATGGTTTATTTTAACTTCATTTTTTATTTTAATAGCTTTGTGAAATGTTATTTGTGACTCAAGACTCCATGACATCCACTATTGTTTACAACATCATGTAAACAAATATTGTTAATAAACACTGTGATAACTTAGTTAACATATTGAAACAAATAGAAATAGGATTAGTTCTATTTGACAAAATGTTAATATTATCCTAATATTTTATTTTTTGAATTTGTATTTTTCACAGAATTACTTATTCAGCAACCAAGCAAAGGAATTTTTAAATCAATTTTCTTGTGGCCTTCTCTCAACCCAGCACTTTAGGCAGCTTGGGTGAAAGATCCGCCATTAGATTTAGCATTTTCTTGGCATGGAACATCCTTTTTGCGACAAACTCTTTAATTACTAAATGCAAATACAGCTTGTAAAGAATTGATCATTTCTTTCACTTTATAAATGGGATTGTGAAAATGATAATTCTTTTTTAAATAATATAAACTTGCAACTTATTGTTTCATTAATTTTAATTCTTAAATTTTTTTCACAGATCACCATCTACTCGTTTCCGCTGGATTGAAGTTATGAGACATTCTGGACATGCTTGGGCTTTGGATAACGTTTACCTTGGAGATGGCTGTCCTTGGATGTGTTCAGGACATGGTTATTGTGTCGGGACAAAATGTGTGTAAGTCTTAATACCTTTATTTACATTCCATAAATAAGTTATGAAAATTTATTATGATAAATTTGATCTCATCCGCAAAGTTTTATTTTATGCATATAAACATTATTTATATTTTCACTTCTTCATTACTATTTTATATTAAAAGTCTGAGCACTATTTTCAAAATAAAAATTATATTATTATTATTTTGAAAAATCAATAACGTTTTTGTACTTAAAATTGAAGGGGGGAAAAAGAAAAAAAATCTCTTAATTTCTGCAGGATATTATTTCAAATTTATTTATATAAATAAGTAAATATGATTCTTTGTAACATTAGATAAACATTTAAAAAAAATAAAATTATTGAAAACATTAAATGCAAAATATATTTTATCAATAAGTTATACACTCATATGACAATTTTTACTCTAAATGTCATAAGTGGATATCATTATATTTGAACTTTTGAATCCTTGTTTTATTTGATAATTTTCTTAAACCCTTATATGATCTGCATGAATTCTTTTTAACTGTTTATACTTTTTTTTCAATAAATTTAAAGATAATTTATTTGATTCATCATTTGCAACAGCTTTATATATAAATTTCCTATGTTTGAATATAATTTTATTATGTGATTGATATGAGACCTTGTATACAGATTTGCTTTCTTTAATGTAAAATTTGCATACATCTAATAAATAAAACAGTAATTTATGAATAACTAAAGTTTAAATACAAGAATAAAAATAAATTGTATAAAAGAATTTTTTTTTTCGTTTTTTTTTTTTTTTAAATTAGTTGCGACACGGGCTTTAAACCTCCCTTCTGTGTCCCAGAAGACCCTCTGCCCTGTGAATTGAGAGATACATTTGATATTGTATCTTCTAATAAAACAGCTTGGCCTGAAATTTATGGGGGTGAAATTAGTTCTAGATGTGGTGTGTTGGTCAGTGGATCAGCACTTGTGTTTTACAAGGTAAAATATTACATTTATAATTTGTATATAATTAACAATAATTTATTATTTACTAATACAGTAGTATTTGCATTTAAAAGACACTTTAACTTTTTCAGGAAGGTATGCGAATGGCTGTCACTCAAGATTTAGATTTAACTGCTGCACAATACATTCAATTCACACTCAAATATGGGTGTCAGGGATCTGTGCCTCCAACAGTAACTCGGGGCAATGGTATTCTTATTCAGTATTCAAATAATGGAGGAATTACTTGGCATTTGCTGAAGGTATTTTATTTTATCTTATTAGTGCATAAAATTCATATGTATCTTTATTACTAGTAATTTAGAAATTTTAAATTCTTTTAGGAACTCCACTTTTCTGCTGAGACATCTCCCCAGTATTACATGATACCATTAAAAGATCCTACAGCTTTAACAAATTCTACACGTTTCAGACTTTGGCAACCTTTGAATGCTGGTAAATAATAAGATATTTACTACATTCTCAAATAAATGATTCAATCTAATGATGAATTAAATTTCTTAGTTAAATGTAATGCTGCAAACTTAGAATACTTTTTCTTGTCCTGAGATGTTAATTCCAGTAATGAATATAATTTTTATGTTATTTTTTAACCATTTTATGAAGAATATCTTTTATTTAAAAAATAAGTCCATTGTCATATAGTTAAATAAGTTAATAAAAATATGACTACAAGCATGAATTTGTTTACAAACATAAATATAAAAATTTTATATAAGTATAAAATGAACATTTATTACATAAGTACAAAAAAACCTAAGTATTGCTCAATTTCTGTTATTAACTATTTATTGCATATTCAAAATATTTTAAAGCTTCTTCCTTAAGAACTAGCTTAAGAATTTAAAAAATATTTTGTTAGGACATAAAATATTCATTACAATCTTAAATAAAGGATATAATCTAAAGTAAGAGAAAAAATTTCTGTGGTAAATATATTTAAAATACTGCAAATTTAACACTGTTCCTTCTGGATTTTGATCAATAATGAATATAATTTTTATAAATTATTTTTATTTGACCATTTTATGAAAAGTAAGACTTACAAAATGAACAAATTATTATATAGGTAAATAAACTAATACAGAAATTAGTATTAATACAATTTTGTTTACATTACACAAAGTGTTTATAAAATATACATTTATTACATATGCACAAAAATATTAAATATAACTCATTTTCTTTTATAAATCATTTATTTTGTTTAAAATATTCTTAAATTTCTACTAATAACTAAAGAATTTTCTTTGAACAAAATTAAATCACCAGCTTATTACTTTTTTTTTTCAAAAGTAAACAATTGCTTTGATAGAAGATTAATTTTTATAGGAACTGATCTAATGCAGTGGGCAATTGATGACTTCTATGTTGGCGGAATGATAGTGAAGCCAAATGTTTTATATGATCCATTAGTTCATATTCCTCAACCTGATGCTTGGCTCTTTTGGCCTGGTGGTGCCATGGGAAATTTTTGTACTAGGTAAATCCTTGCTATTTATTTTTTAATGCATGACAATAATTTAGGTTTTTGTGCTGGCTTGCCATTTGCATTTTGGTAATGATTAAATTTTCAATTAATATTCTTGCTAATATTTTCTGTAGTGAGCCTCGAAGTGCTATGGTATTTTCTTCCAGTGAAGGTGAAAGGTCTTTTTATACCAGAGATATGACAGTGATGGATGATTATGTTATACAATTTGAGGTAAATTTCTTTTATAAATTTTAAATTTTGTCTTTGGAAGATAAAAATGTATATATACATACGTAATGATATCTCTTAATTTAATAAAAATCCTAATTAATTTCCTAATTTTTATATTAATTTAGCCCATATTAACTTGATTCTAAAATGTTCTCTTATTTTTTCATCCAATTCCCACTTTTTATTTAATTATTTTTATGCACTGTCTAGAAAATTGGCAACATCAGTATTTTATGCACTTTGATCGAAAGGATTTTAAAAAAAAAGCTCTCTAATTCTTACTACAGGTTTTTAAAATCTAATTGCAACATTCTTTTTAAATTTAAGATTCCTTTTTCTAAGTAGATGTGTGAAAGAAATCTTTATCAAAAATCTCATAGTAAAATCATTGAAAGGAAAAATTGTTGCTCCTTTTTTGCTCTTGTGGTGCGATGTGGACTAATGCGTCGCTACTTCTTTGTATGAAAATTATGCCTCACATGGTGAAATAAGTCAAAGTTAAAATCTCAGAAATTTCTTCTTTTCAGCGACATAGCTGCTAAAATATGTTTACATACATATATACTAGTTATATTAGAAAATTACATAAAACATAATTAATGGTTTTAATTTTATAAATATTTTATGTTGTTCATTTAAATCATGTGATCTATATTTTGATTACATAATTCTTTAATTTTATGAATAAAAATTAAAATATTTGTAATATTTATTATGTAGTATTTTGTTGAATATTTCATTATTTTCAAAAGGAATAATTTTTTTTCAAGTTTTCATGATTTTGTTTTCTGGTTTGAATTAGAGAATACATCATTATAAGATTGAATTGTTAATATATAATAATAGAAGAGATCAACAGTCAAATGGCGATATGAATATGTTTCAAAGAAAATTCGTATTCTAATCTTTTAAAAATGTCTACGTCCAATGTCTTGACAATTTTAAAACCTGCAATTCTTTTATGAAATTATTTTTAGTTTTATATTTGATTTAAATATTATAAATCTTCTTATAATGTCTCATTTCCTCAAGAAATTCTTTGCAGCATATATATATATATATATATAATATGAAGTTATACTCAAATAAAATATTAAAAAATAAATAAAAGCACAATATTAAAATTTATGTTTGATGTAATTAAGAATTACTTTTAACTCTGCAATTAGAAATTTAAACATTTAAACTTTTCTTATACTTTTTGAGATAAAAAAAATGCTTTGAAATAATCTCTTAAGCTTTATTCATTTTTTTCTTAAATATTATTTACCATTAAGGTATATGTACTTAATTATATATATATATATATATATATATATATATATAATTACAAGAAAATATATTAAAACTGATGTGCTTGGTTGCCTAAATAAAGGTAATAAAATTTACAGTTTATTTATTTCTGAAACATATCTTGAATTTTTTTAATACTGAACTTTTATTGATACCCTTTTTCTCACTTTTTAAACTTGCTGTCAAATTAAATCCATCATTTTTTAATGCCAAGGTCTGATGCTGACTTTTTGTCTCATATGAACTCAGTTTTGTGAATAAGAGCTGAACCATGTGAATAATTTTCTTTCTTTTTTTTATAGTGATACGGATATTAATTCAGCTAAAATCAATGGAGTACGATGTTTTGGTTGTATGGTGATATAGTCAATAGGCCTCAATAACAAATAACGCTGTTTATTAACACGAAGATACAAATACATAGATGACAAAACACAGCCGAGATGTACACAAACAATACACCGCAGCACACTTAAACACAAACAGCAGTCCACTAGTAGTAATTGGTAGTTAACCACAACTACAAAACACAAAGTGGTTAGACAGAACTCAGCAGGAGGAGGGAATCTATGCAAATTTTTACTAAGGTCTCTTCAAATGTCTGCTATTCTTCATTGTCTACTTGCTTTAGCTATACTCATCTGTAGACTCACTAGTATACGATTACTACTCCACATATGGCTCGGTGCTGTTGCAGTCCTTGACCCAAAACTCAACACATGGTACTAATTTTCAATCCCCTAATTGCTTGAGCTGTACTCAATACTTGCACTTCGCTTTATTGATCCAACTATTCCATTGTTTACTCACTATAGAACTGTCATCAGCTTGGAATGCTGACCTTTTATAGCTTCTGGAGCAAGGTACAGAAGGTTCTTGAGCAATCAAGCATAACTCCCTCCATTGGTCCTATCCTACCTAAACAAAACTATCGTCCATTTTGTTGTCAAACAGTCACGTGGGGTGGGGATCATTGATCTGACATTCGATCTGCATCCACTCGAGCATACCGTTAAGCTGTTTTTCCTATGATGAGAACTGTACTGAGAAGCAGTACTACAGATTTGTAACAATAGGAACAAATTTACATAATTTGATTTTAATTAGAATGCAGCTATAAGACTTTTATTGTCTGTATTACTAGGGCTGTAGAATTTTAATGTTAAATATATTTAAAATGTCTATTCTTAATAGATTAAAGTGGGCTGTGGCATCACTATTTCTCCTGAAGACCCAGTATATCTTGAATATTCCTCAGACCAAGGACGATCCTGGGAGTTAGTAAAATCCTCTTGGCTTCGTTATGGTTCTGGTCC
>JAPMOQ010055049.1:0-12562 GCA_026543055.1 Argiope trifasciata | reverse complement strand
GACTTTTATTTTCCTATTTCTTAAGTCCTAATTTTTGTATTTTTACTATCATCAATTAAATCTTCTTCTAAAACATTCATACTTAATATTGGTCTAAGCTTATTAGTCAAAATATTTAAAAGCAAAACATTGCAGTACAGAGGGTCGGAAAAGCATTTTTTAAGGAGTTTTTCAATGAATTAACATTTACATTTCGATTATGAAAAAACTCAGAATGTATATTCTCTGTCTCTCGTTTAATTAGTTTTAAATTCTGATTTCACAGTTGTACAAAGTAAGACGAATGATGATATTTGGAAGTATAATTTTGTAGATATTTAAAATAATTAAAAAAAACAGATGATGCCATGTTTACGTTACAATGT
Organism: Argiope trifasciata; assembly: GCA_026543055.1. NCBI lineage: Eukaryota > Metazoa > Arthropoda > Arachnida > Araneae > Araneidae > Argiope > Argiope trifasciata. The sequence continues at coordinate 12,197 of JAPMOQ010055049.1, read as the reverse complement.
AAAGAGGGGGGGGGGTGCAGTAGTTTCTGAGAATAAAAACTCCTGGGCACCCAAGACCAGAGAACTAATTTCTAGCTCATATGATGATGATACTCACACACTAGCTTACACAGCCCCTTCAGAACGGAGGAGGGGGACTCTTCCGCACACCTCATCCGGAGAACCGAGGGTGAAGAACAACCCTGCCAGAATCAGGAGCCTAACTCAGGACGCCCAAAGAAGACACGCTACCTCTAGACCAGAGTGCCGACAATAAAGCTGATACCAGAACTTAATTATATTAATCTTCTGCTTAAGATATTTGATGATTGTTTATCAAGCTGCATAGGTTGAAAGAAACTATTTATTCGAGAATAAGTCAGCATTTTTTGTATTCCTGGTTAACTATTTTAATTTGTACATGAAAGTGTGCTACTATATAATAAATCCTAAAGATTCTAATTTGTTGTACATCATTTATAATAATTCAACAGTCAATTTGGGATTAGTATAATTTTAAGGTTTTTTGTGCAGTATTCGACCGAAAATTGTACTGCTAAAGATGTTTTTGAATTTTGTCTTAAACTATGTAATACAGCCTTATTGTGTGTAGAATCACTGTGTGAAATATAATAAAAGTGTCTGTAAGTACTTTTATGCAAAATATACGAAGAAAATTTATTAACTTATAAAAAAAAGATTAAGCATTTCTTTTCATATAAATGCATGTTTTGAATTAAGTATATATTTCTCATGCATATGAGAGACATTTATAATAGCTATATTCTTCATTTTAGGATCAACATGAGAAAAAATTCGAATGTGAATATTATTCTAATCCATAGATTTAGTATTTAATGACATATTTTTTTAAAAGTTGCTTGAAATTAAGTATTTTTCCCATTGTGTTATACGTAACTCTGAATTTGTTTGGGAAATTTGAGAATTTATTTAAGTTGGGAAGCATTTTTTATAAAACAAAAAGTGTGAATATATGATTCTAAGCTGTTATTGAATCTACTAAAAATAATAATTAATATATAAAGATAACTGCATGATCTGCACGCACTTCATCTATTAGGTTAAATCAAGATATACATTTCTTTAAAAGGCCACCAGATGTCACCACTACATTTCTTTCTATTCCACACTTTTCATAGACTTCACCAGAATAATAAGATTACTGGAAATAGAAGAAAGAAAGCAGACAAGGGTATTAACAACCATTGGTGGAAAAAAATGTACAGCAGTTTCTGGCTTGTTTCTACTGAGTTATTGAATCGAAGTCAATTGCTTGGAAACAATGGATTTAAAAAAGGATAATTGTGTGGAATTGACCTTGGTAAAAAGATTGTTAGCAATGAGGAAATTTGTCGAATAATGACGATATCAATAACGTTATTCCGAATAATTCAATTTATAAATTACTAGTTTCTGTGATTCTATAATAAAGTTCTATGATTTGAATGTAACTCCTTGATAAAGGCAAAAATATGATTTAAAAGAAAAGAATATTTTCACAAGATGAAAAATTAAAGGATTAAATTAGTAAAATTAAACTAGTAAGAACATTCTTTAATTTTCAAAATAATTGCTTTTTTTCAAATGCGAAAGAGAGGATTTCAATGAAAAACTCCATCATGAACTGTTTTTTATTTGTTGATATCAAACAATTAAATAATTTAATTAACTGAATAAGTATTTCTAAAACAATTCTATTAAAGGAAGATAAAATTTTGCAGAATAAAAATTCAAGTAATACATTATAAAATCCGTCTTATATCCAGAATTCAATATTATTTTTTTCAATCTTCATATTTTTTTTTTATATAGAATAAAATTATCAATAAATAATGTGATTTAACTACATTTTTTTTCTCTGAAAACAAAAACGATATTTAAATTCCAGTCAATGTGGAAATTAATTAATATCATATAAACCGAAAATTAAACTTTTTCTTCATAAATAAAAGTCTATTGAACCTAACTCTATAAAAATTGAAAATGTCTATTATCAGCAATGTTTTTAAAAACAATTATTTATAGTTTGGCATTTATGACAGTAAAATTTTTTACTGAAAACAACTGAGGATATAAGAATTGAAAAAATTGTTTTAATATTATAAACTTACAAAATTTTCTACAAGTATTTATATGTTGAAAATATTACCTAGAACTTTATGAGTATATATTTTCAACGCTAATAATATTATTCTCGACATGTATAATCTCCATGAGTGAACTTTTTGTTGCAGTTTCGATAAATAAAATCTTTTTAAATGCCATACTATCTAAATTGGTATCACATATATTAACTTCATGTAATTAATTAAAAATATTACTGGATAATTAAATAATTTTATAGACTTAAATAATTCTATCGAAATTTTTAAACCATAGATTTTGACTCCCACACATGCCTTTAATTTATGTAAGCATGGAATAATAAAATAAAAAATAAATAAATGTACTAAAATAAAGCAATACTTATTCATTTATATTAAAAATTTGGCCATTACTCCAGACAAAGAGATATAAAAGAATCAGCATTGTATTTCAGCATTTAAAAGACCAAACAATCCCATTACTTTTCCAAACACACCATAAAGTTACATTATGGAAATAAATGTTCAAAATCCATCAAATTCTCATCATTTTGTTTAAAGATATAATGATATTGTTAACTGTACAAATGAACCCAATTTTTGACTTTTGTGTAACTGTTTTATAGGAAAAAAATAGTCTTTAGCCATGTGAAGTGAAATTCATTTGATAAAATAAAATTCATCGGCCCTGTTATTATGCAATTCTTACTAGATCTAACGGAGAACTCTGATAGTTTATTATGAACACTTAAATTTAGTCAATATTTTTTTAGAAATTAGACCATGAAGTTACTATATTAAATTAATGTTATTACAAAAATTCAAACAATTTTTACTATGTTTCCTAAAAGCATAGTCGAATTCATAGCTAGAAAAATATGTTACAAATTTTTTCTTAAAGGCATTCCTATTAATTTGAGAAAAAAATCATTGTTACTTTGATATGTAATTGAAATTAAACATACTGAAAAGCTTTGATTACTGATCATGTAATCTTTAATTGCTTTAGTTTTTTTTTGTTTGAAATGTCCATAAATTTAACATATTGAATATCAGGAAATTAAATATATATAACAATTTCTCTCTGTGCCATTGCCAAAAGGTCACACCCCCTCGACCGAGAACTCATATGAGTGATTCTATCATGATTAATTTTCTTCTTATTTTACTATATCTTAATTTGTTATCAAATTTTCTTCGAGGTTTCACTATGAAAATGTGATTACATGCTGGGATAAATTTCAACAGCTGATCACGCATGTTCTCATGCATTGAAACTTCTTTTCTGCTTTTTTAAAAATTAGATCATAAAATTTCATCTTAAAATTAATGTTATCTCCAAAGATATCATGAAATTAATGCTATTTTTTGTGTGTCACCAAAACCCCACAACATCTTGTTCGAGGGCATATATGAGTGATTACTATCATGATTAATTTTCTTCTTATTTGACTGCATCTTAATTGTTAGTTAAACTTTCTTTGACGTTTTACTATGCAGTTGTGATTAATCACCATGAAACATTTCAACAACCGATCACGCATGTTCTCATTCAATGAAACGTCTTTTTTTTAAAAAAAAATTAGATCATAAAGTCTCGTATTAAAATCAATGTTATCTCAAGAAATCTTGGAATTGTCGCCATTTTCTCCAAGGACATGAGCAAACTGATTACTGAATAAACACGTCTGGCTTTGCAACAAAGGATATCGTAATCTTGTGGTAACGTAATGCGCAAGTCCGGATAATGTCCGAATTCAATGCTTTCATGGTTGGATGACCAAGTGAAAGGAAGAGGATTCTTTCTTGGTTTTCCTTCTTTTTTCTTAAAAATCCTCGACATCCTTATAAAAGAATTAGTAATCCAGGTGCCTTTAAAACAAACAGTGTTTTCCAAACTTATCTCACTTTGTGCTAACCCTTCCACCGAAGATGAAGCTCCTACTAAGCCTAGGATTAACATTAGGTATGGGACTGGCTGTTTATTATGGCTTTTCGTTGGATATCAACTTTGTAAAAATCTATATACAAGTCTTGAATATAATATTTATAATATTTATTTACTTAAAGTACTGTCAATTAGGCATATATGAGTATTTAGAAACTTTAAAGTTTTTAATTTAATTGTAAAGGAAATGTAATATTATATATGCCAGAAAAAAAATTCTATGATGTTTTTTGAATTAGTACATAGCTTTAAATAAAACTAATTTAAATTTAGGTTGAAACAATCATTTCAAATTTTTACTTAAAACTGTTTGTAGATTTCTAAATAGTTTTAAATCTATTTCGCAACAAATTTGCTTAACGTTATAATTTATCAATTCTGCTTTGTAACAGTTATAATTCAGTTGTAGTATATTTTAAAAACCTTAGAAGTGAAATGTTATACTAAAGCACTAATTTATCTAAAATATTTTATGCTTTATATTGAATTTTTTCTAAAACGTACCAACTGTCAGCCCCAAATTTCAATCATTGCTTTAAATTATTACTTATTTTCAAATTTAAACAATCCAAGCGGAGTCAAAATATGATTTAAGATCTGTTCGTGAAAAGTGTATCTACTTTTAATAAATTTTCAACCATTTTATACCTCAGGATTTATAAATGCACATATCAATATTAGAATACTTTTTTATTTAATAAATGTAACTATAAAGCAAAGTAATATATTTTTAATTAAGAAATAACAAATTTTGAAAGTAAAGAGTTTTAAAATTCAGTTTATAAAATTGGAGCTTTTTCAATAAAATGCTTTAAACGAACCTCTCTATGTTCGCATACTTATGTTGCTAATTGTTATTTGGTTTGACTCAAAAGCGTACTTTTACATTGAAATAGCATTCAGTACATTGAGTATTGACAAAAATGTTCTTAATTAAATTCTGGTAGAATTAATTTTAAAATAGCAAATAATAATAATATTAATAACAACAAGAAATCAGAATTTCATTTTCCTTACAAAATAGATTTTCCGTTTCTTTTTATAAATCTCTTTTTATATATATTCGAATATAAAAGGTGTAAAAGATATTTTGTAAGCAGAATGTAATCTTTAATTGAATTAAAAAAAACCATTGCAGAGTTTCTATTGGTTTCACAGTTTAAAAAAGGATAATCAACGACAAAATTTTTTATAATTACAAAAAAAAATTAATTAATATGATTAAATATTTTATAAATGGATTTATTCTAATTAAAATATTTCTATTGTAGTGTTTCTTATAGAAAGAATTCCTTGCGTAGCGTATTTAATGAAGTTACTTAATTGGAGTTACATAAGAGCTCAAATTAAGTATCACCCTATATCTCAAAAAAGTGTGAATAGACAAAAACTGCTACAATACGAGATGCCCAAAACATTCATTATTTTCTAAAATTATTCACTAATAAAATTACTACATTTTATTTTATTTTAATTACGATTTTAATTCAGAACAAGAAATTAAGCTCTTTATCGTATCTCTTGAATATCATAAGTAGAATAGATTTAACAATTATTATTATATATGATAGCGAATCTTATTTATCACGTCAATTTTTTTTTTTCAGTTCTTGCAACTTTGACGCTTGCTGAACCTCAATGCCATACCAGCGAGTTGATGGCATGCGTTGACATAGTCATTAACTGGGCACACACTCTTCCAAAGCGATCTTTACCTGTATCAGAGGATGAAGTTAAGGTCGAATGCGAGTGAGTTTAATTATAAATTTTTCAGTCTATAAAATGCCGAAGAAATTACTTTTTCCTTTATTTCTCTATATCAAATTTTATAGCAAACACATCAAGAGTATTAAACATGTGTTTTTATTCATGTCATAACGAAAGCTTTATTACTATGATAGATTAGTTTTATATATTAGAAAGTAGATGTGGCAGTCAGCTTGTTAAGAAACTGATTTATGTTTTATAAGCTAGTATATATGTCACTTACTCTTAATTTTTTTTTACTTTAAAGTCTCTTGCTCATTAAATAAAAATTCAAAATTGTACTAACTTAGCATTAATGTGTAAATTTTGTTTACTTTAAATATATTAACAATTACTAATATTAAGAAAATATTACTCAAAAATAAGCAGTTATTTATCAGAAATTTGTTGGAAAACTGTTGCTTTAAAAAGGCACTAGAGTTATATATTCGAGTTTTTCTAATATGTGATAAATTTTGTTTTGCAATAATTTTTTGCGCAAAAAGTTTCGCCCAATAGCATTTACATGATAACTTTCTTTTCATATGCGTGCCATTCGCTAGTTGATATAGCAAGACTTCTTTGAAAATTATGATAATTTTAATAAAATTTAATTTCCCGAGTCCTTTAAAAAAATAATAATGCCATTTTATTCTAGATTTTGTAACTTTTTGTCTCTATGAAACAAATTGATTAATATATATGTATACTAAAAATATATTATCATTATAAATATTATTTTATAAAAATATTTCTAAATTGTTTTCTATATCTTATATAGAATTCGGCATTTCAATGGATAATTATTACTTTTGAGTAATATTTGTTTCTCTTATATATCTCTGACGAGAATTTTTTCTCACGATATTGAAACTGCTCTTAGAATTTAATCTGACCAAACGCAATATTTAGTTTTAAAAAGTATAATTTATTGTAGTTTCACATTATTTCGGCAATTCGTAAATCCTCCTGCTTAAAAATTAACTTTTTAAAAATTTTAATTGTCAAATTACTATAACGTATTCACTTCCCAGACATACATTGTTTTTGATAGACGGTTTCTTCGCTAACAAATAAATAATAATGAATGGTTTGTATCCGAAGATCAGATCAGATCTTCTTTTTTTACAGTCTTTATTTTCTTAATCTAATTTATTTAAATAAATTTCTGAGCCACAATCAAGGATTTCTTGAACTTAAGCTAACCTAAAAGTCGTGTGTACAAGACAATTTACGAAGAAATATATAAGATAAATAAAAATGTTATAATTATTTTGTAAATTATTATTAAAAATAAATACAAATTACAGCGAATGTGCTTGTTACTAATATTTTTCCTATTCATGTATCAAGTCAATTCATTGCAATTTGGTTATGTTGGGGGGTGTTTTATTATTGCCTTTAAGAAGATTAAGAGTCTCTTCTAATACAAATTATTTACTACAAAACTCAGTATTTCGGAGTGTTTAATCAAACATTTGAGTGTGACGCGAAGGAAACTAAGCATGTTGATCTTCTCTTAAATTAATTCTCTTGATTTTTTTCTTTTGTAAAATTAATTTAAAAAAATTAAATTGTATACATAATTATTATTTGCCTTTTAATTCAAATTTTAAATAGATGCAGTGCGCTTTCTAGTCAAAAATTTACAGTCAGAAGTAAGTAAGAACCTGATAAATTTGGGATACTTCACACATATAACATTGAATGTAGTTGATACAGATACTCTGTCGCCTGATTCTGGCTTCAACTAGAAATAACTACAATTCCAAATTTAAAGAGCCATCTGTTGTGTGTTGGCAGTGTAGAAGATACGACAACTTATAAATAGTTTTTAATGACAAATAAGCAAGAATTGATCTGAATAAATGTTGTTGTTTTTTAGATAAAATTAGATAATCGGAAATTTTTTTAATATTTGAGATAATTTTCAATATTTCGCTAGGACATTTTTGATTTGGAGGCACTAAAATTTTGAATCGAATCATTTCAGAGCCTTCACAAAAGCCATGGAATGCGCCTTCAAATTCCGAGACAACTGTGTAACGCCTCTGCAGAAGGAAGTTCTTGGCTTAGTAATTGAGGGAGCACAAGAATTCGTCAAAGATTTCTGCACCGTTGGATCTGCAACTCGTCTAAGTATGTAATTTACATAATGAATACACAATAATAATAAAAAAGTTATAAAGTTTTACTGTAAAATTAAGGTAATTTTACATGATATTTTCAGAATACGTGTATTTATAATTAATAATTACCTTAAATATCGTAAATAATTTCTCTTAATAAAATATTTGAAATTACAGAGTTATTTTCATTTGCCCACAGCAGATCATTTAAATAATATTGAATATACGTATTTGTTAATAATCAATATAAATTTTCGGTTTCTATTTTCAAGTTTTAGAAGAAAACAGGGGCTTCCAAATTTTTAATATAATTGCGACAAAACATTGTTTTGTTATTAATTATTAGTAATGTTTTTTTTTTTTACATTTTTAGTAATCAAGATTTGTTAGATTTATTAGTTAGATAAAGCAATTTAATCATTTTATCATTCGAAAAATCGTTTGAAAAACTCCTTAAATATATTTTCCAATCCATTTAGCGAAGCAAATACTTCCTATTTATTTGCGAAAACGATGTTAATAAGCGGAATTCCATAGAAGATTATATTTTGTGCTGCCATCTTTTGCTTTTGTTAATAACTAAAAATGCAATTATTCTGAGAAATTACCAAAAGACGCCAGCCTACCTAAAACACATATTTTGTGCTGCCATCTATTGCTTTTATAAATAAGTAGAAGTACAGTTCCTCTAAGAAGCTACATAAAGATTTCCGTCTAGATAAAGAAAGAGCTTATTCTTTAAATTGTCGCTTGTAAATCGCTAATTCTATTTGATAACCATTTATTTTCTTATTATTAATTTTCTGGTTGGTCATGAATAGTAAAATATATCAGTTAAAATTTATTTAAATTTTAAAAAATATTGTCTTATAACTGACATTTGATATAATTGCAGGATATCTGGAACATGCTCCTTGCCTCAACAAAGTATCTCAATCAGATGAAACCAAAGCACAAATTGAATATGCCTTAGCTGTTGTGGAAAATTTGAACAAACAAGCAGACAAAGATTTTATCATGTATTCTTGTTGGTAAGTAGTTGAATTTCAGATTTTATTCCAACCCTTTTAATCACCAGGCCTTTTGAATGATTTTCCTTAACAATGTACATTGAATTTAATGTATTTTAAGACTATTAATGACTGCTAAAAATTGTCATTAATAATTTTCAGTTATTAATAATCGGTTTTTGGTGCTCTTACTTATATTATATACAAACTACTTAATCTGAAATTTGTATGAACTCCTTTTGGAATCAAAAGCAAATTCCCTAACAGAGAAGATACGCTATTTAAAAAGGCCAAATAGCTTATGAGGTTAAATTAAAATGCTTAGCCTCAAACACAGTTTTTGATTCATCAAATGACTTAAACTACGTACGAGTTTCTTTTTAAAAAGCAAAATATATGTTCAGAAAGGAAAATGTTTCACGTTTAAACATATAACAGAATCTCAATTTCCCTAATTAAATTTAGTATATTTAGTTCAACAAAAATTTTCAGAACTTATAACTGGTAAATAAAATGTGACAAAAATGAATTGGTGTTTCGAATAACAGAAAGCTAAACTAACTTTATTTCACGTTAGCAATTTTATTTGGATAATTTTATACAAACAATGTGAAAATATACGAATATGAAAAAAAATTATTGCAATTGTAAATCAATAAAATTGTTAAAAATACAAAAATAATGAAATTTTTTAGTTGTGAAACAATAGAATGCTTGTGCTGAGAAGGAATTATGTTCATATAGTTAAGAAATAAAAATGTATTAACACAATGTAGAAGTTTTTTTTTTTTGTATAATTTCTGCACCATTTTCATTTCACCAAGTTCTTAAAATAGGTGATTACTGATGTAAAAATTCAAAATGGCAACTGCATAATATTAATATTTAAAAAAAAAACTGTCCTCAATTTCGTCAAGTACATATTTTGATTTTTTCTTCTTTTTTTGTATCGAAAAGCAAAATAACTTTTATGCTTTTTGTAAATAGACATCGTTACATTGAACCTTATTTTAATAGACTGCTGATAACCGTCCTATTTTAATAGACTGCTGATAACCGTCTTATTTTAATAGACTGCTGATAACCACCTTATTTTTTAGAAACTGGAACTCAGTTACATAAGATTTGAATGACTTTGGGAATACAGCAATATTTCGAAGGAATAGTTCGTTGCTTTTAAAAAGTTTTTGAAATTACTCACAATTACGGAGGAAGCCATTCATGATTTTATGATAACGGTAAAATAAAATCACAGGATATTAGAAGTAATAGAAGTTAACCAAATCAATGCACAAAGAACCATAGAATAACCGCTTAATCTTCACTTTGAGGTTCAATAAAAAATTGAAAAAAAGTGAACAGAAAAACCCATCTTTGTCATATTTTGGAAGAACCATCCTCGATTCAAAATTAAGCGGCCTGGCCCTGAATGTTTCTCTTTAGCTTGAAATCGAATCGTAAATATATATGAAGTTAATATAATTCAAAAATAATTTCAACACTAAAATAATTCAAAAATTCAACACTATTCATCGATTTCTCGCTCTCAAATTTGAGAAAATACCCATGAAAGGTTGTAAAATATACCACGATTCCTCATTTTATAAAGATTTATAAAATAAATCACATTTTCTTACTACATTGTTTATAAGGTAGGTCATAGTTTTTTACTTCATTGCTTGTAAAATAAACCATATTTTCTTCTTCCTTGTTTTTAAAATAAGCCATATTTTCTTATTTCATCAAAATTTATAAAGCAAATCATATTTCCCCAACTTTCATCAAAGTTTATAAAACAAGTCATCTACTATAACTTTTATCAAGATTTGTAATAACCACATTTCCTGACATCATGATTTGCAAAATAAACCACGCTTAAATAATAATATTTTTTAACGCCTGCAAAGTTTGTAGAACAAGCCTAATATTTCCTAATTGTTGTAAACCCAGAAAAAAAAATACGCTAATGACTTGGTTATTATAATATAGAAATTTTTTTAAACACTATTCATACATCATGAAATCGTATGCTAACTTCTGTTATTTTGTCTTTTCACAGCGGTTACAGGAAAATCTATAACGCCTTCTTGAAAATGGGCAAAGACACCTGCGGTAAGGAATCTGTAGATCCTGTCTTGGACATGATCCGATTGGTCGCCGCTCAGTTGCCAGATGTTATCTGCAACGGAATCGAAGGCAACGAAGACAGATGTGTGGCACTGCTGCCAGCCGATGGCTCCAAAGTTTCAGCTGATGCCCAGAAGACAGCACTATTTACATTCTTACATAACGTACTCAAAAACTGGTTGGAATAAAATACATCCTTATCTAGTTTATATAAAGATAATATGTTGAAATATTGTCAGTTGTTGTAAAAGAATCTAATAAAAATTGTTATGTTTTTCTAAAACTTGGAATCAAAATTTTTAAACCTATTATAACATTTTTTTTACTGAAGTTATATCAGATGTACAGTTATCTTTTTGCCACTGCTTCTAGCTCTAATGTATACATTATATTACCTAGACATTAGAATATAGATGACGAATACTGAAAAATTATAGAATAGACATAGATAGTAGCTTGCCAGTATCTAACATATCATCTCTTACTGAGCTATTAAGATGTGACTGAGAAATAAAGAAAAATTACCAAGTAGGGCTTTAAGACCTTATTCTTCTAGTACAAGCCATATCCTTCAGCACATTAAGGTTATAAACTGCAAATATAGGAAAATTATATAAAACTGCAACTTCTCGTTCCTTTGTTGCATATCATCTACCACTGAGGAATTAAGATGTGACTGACGAATAGAGAAAAATTACCGATTGGGCCTGTGGGAGCTTTTTCTTCTAGTACATCATTGAATATTGAGATATTAAGTACAGTTATAAAACATTTTAATAATATTAATCATATCTGATCACGACTTGTGACTTTTCTTCAGATGTATTTTTTACATCCTGACATTCCTTTCTTATTTAACGGTCATACAATTTAAGCTCCTTACATTTCTTTTAAATGCTTAAAAATGAATAGTGAATGTTAATTTATAAATTTAACTCTCACTTTCTCCACTTTTTAGAATCCATTCGAACAAATTTGCCATTATGTACAACTTAGAATTTATATTTGATTGGATTCAGGTTCGATATTTAAAGCAGTAATTAATATTATTAATATAATAACCATTTGACCACTCTGTTCTCTAGAAATATTGATTTTTCTAACTAAATATTAATCATAATATTAAGCCACTAAACAGAAAACTATTAATATA
>JAPMOQ010055044.1:0-13625 GCA_026543055.1 Argiope trifasciata | reverse complement strand
CAGGTAACTGTATGCTTATTTCTTCTGATTCTTCAGATTCCTCAGAATCCGTGAAAAAAGTAGAAGGACGATAGATTATTTTAAATAAATGAATAATACAACATTTTTTAAATAATTATTTTGCATACAAAATTTTTACAAGCAGAGATCTGTATCTACATAAAACGAAATAGGACACATTAAAAAAAAGTACACTTAATTTAAAAATTCAGTTTTGACGATGTCATAATCTGTGAAAAAAGTAGAAGGACACTTCTAATAAAATGGGTGTACTATATTAATTAATATGGAATTCCTCTTCCATTGGCTCGAATTACTTCAAAAATTCCATTGGGCATTGAATTATATAAAGATTGCATTTCTGTTTGGCAAAACTTGTCCCATGCACATTCTAATGATTTCTGCAGTTTAGCTACAGATTCAAAATGTTTCCTCCCTCGTAAACGCGACGTATAATCATTGACCATAAGTTCTATACAATGTTGAGATCAGGACTTTTGGTAGGCCATTGTAAAATACGAACTTTGTTTGCTGCAAAACAATTTTTAACACCATTTGCTGCCTGAATTGATGTTCCGTCTTGATGGAAAACCCAGTCGCCTCCTCCTAACTCAGGGTCATATGGAAGAAGATTTGAGTTTAGAGTCTGGATGGTTCTGTCTACCATTTAGAAAAACTATATTTGTTCTACCTCCATAACCAACTGCTAACGAAACCCTTAGACCTCCTCCTCCCATTTGTCGAGTAGAATAGTCTCCTCTTCATGACCAAGACAGTGCCAATAGTACTGATAACCATCTGGACCATCCAAATTGAGCTTTTTCTCATCGGAAAATACAACTGAGGTCCATTCAGAGTTCCAGTACATGTAGTCTTTAGTCCACTGCAGTCGGTGCTTAATGTGTCCTTCATTCCACTTCGGATGGTGCTTCCGTTTTTTGAAGATGAACTTTTTTGAGCTTTTTATATAGTTCTAGACAGTTCTTTCGGATACATGTGTAATACCTGGTAGGCATTGAGCCGTGTTGACACTTCCACCTGTGTTTTTGAATTCACGAATGATTTTTCTTTGATCATATTGTGTAAGTTTTTTTGACCTCCCCATCTTTTTTTTTCTTCTGTCACTCAGAGTTTCTTATGAAGTTCGAAACAGTATTAAGACTGATACGTAGCTGTGGTACAATCTCTCTTTCACCTTTTCCTTCATTTTTATTGGCAACTATTTGGTTCTTCTAAAACTCACTTAATGATTTTCCTCTGGGCATTCTAAAACCCATAAAAACTATGAAATTCTAACTAAATTCTTTATTCTTGACAAAAAAGTTATTAAAAGTAAAAGAGTACACCAACCTTTATGGTTTCCAACAGCTTCAAAATCAATTTTTTGGATGTGTCCTTCTACTTTTTTCAAACACCAAAAGTTGCTAAGTATTGAATTCTCAACCTTAGATAGAGGTAGCAAAAAATTTCTCACCAAACTTAAACTAAAACATTAACAAAACAACCTCTTTAAAAAATCAGATTAAAGCAAAATGTACAAAAAAATGACTGTCCTTCTACTTTTTTCACGCAGTGTATAAGCTACTCTAATTCGTTACGGTGTTTATTTCGCAACATATTTTTCCTTTAGTAATACTGATCTTCATACTAAATGTTTATGAGAATGAAATCCGCTAACAATTTTAACCTTGTACAAAGACAATCTAACGGTAAATAATATGTGATAGTAATCGATGACCAATATAAGTAATAAAATTGCTGCTAGATTCAGTATTCTAGAAATTTTAAACAAATTTATTAGCATATTTCACAGAAACTTTAGTAGCATGACGAATGCTAGTCACGAATCACAATCTATATTCGTCATTTTACTGGATGGTGTTAAATAACAGAGCTTTAATGCCTATCAAAATTTGATGGTTAAAAATGCTATATTAAGAAAATCAGTGAATGAAATTGTTAATAATATTTAATTAAGAATTAAATAAAAACAATATTCCTAGCAAACCGTTTTTGACAGCCATCACTCATAAAAGGTGATTATAAATAGTAAAAGCCAAATAAAGACATATAATTATGATTTCTTGATAGAGAAAGCTTATTACTGAAATTTTATAAACTAGACTCAAATGTAATCTGGGTATAGAATCAAATTCTTAGGCAGAAACCTCAATTTAAAAGCTCTGAACTACTTTGATTTTCGAAATTTTTCTGGGATAATACCTTAATTAGAGGATAAGGCAGAAAGTTTCGGAGAGAAAACTCCCTAGTTGTTTTTCATTCTGATCCAAACTTAAGCCAAATAAAGACATAGAATTATAATTTTTTGATAGAGAAAATTTATGCCTCAAATTTTATAAACTAGACCCAAATCTAATTTTTTAGAATCAAATTCTTATTCAGAAATCTCGAATTAAAAGCTCTCGATTGCTTCGATTTTCGAAATTTTTATTCGCAGACTAAAGTAATTTAAGGAACAGTATTTAAATTGCCAGTTTCTACAGTACTGGCTTCTACTCTTGAAAGTTGAAACCAGTTGTCTATTTCCATGTGAAAAAGGTTCAACCCATTCATAACCCCACCCATCCATAACTATCCGGATGTCAAAATAATCGATACGTGTCAGGTTCCCTTTCCACACATCTCTCTGCACCCCCCCCCCCTTTCCATTTTTTATTCCACGGCGGGTGTCAAAACGGAACGCGTGCGTGCTCACTGCTATCCCCCCCCCCTTCATCTCGAAGTTCGCGGAGCGAAGCCGAAATGCACCCAACTGCTGGTAAATCTTCACCATCCATGGCTCGAAACAATTCTTTGTTTTTTCCTTTCTCTTCTGCAACTTTCTCAGGTTGGTGCCGATAAAAAGAGTTCCTTCCTCTTCTAGTGGTGTCTACCCCTCTTGTTTTTTGTTCGAATTTGCTTCCTTCTTCGACGTTCGCCTTGAAGCATCTTCAAATAAATGGCCGAACAAGGACATTCGGAAAAAGCAAGAGGGGGTGGGAATGGCGCAGATCGAATAAAGGCACCGATGTTCCTTCCAATTATGTCGTCCCGTCACGTGTCGGTGGGGGCTGTTCTTTTTGGGACGGATCCCACCAGGACGGTTCGGTGACCGATAGGGAGGTCACCTAATCGTGACGGATTATTTCGATGTTACAAGTGCGGTCACATTTCGGTAAGTTTTCGTTCAAATGAATTTGTAAAAGCGCCTGTCCAGCCTGAATTGTAATGAGAAAGGTTAAAATGGAAGGGTGAACGCGTTCATGAACTGACACCCGGCCGGCAATGACCAGAGTTCATCCAGCAGACACAGCTTTCAAGAGATAAATGGACACGTACTGGACAATTTATATGCCTCTTCATTTGTTACTTTTCAGGTAAGTCATCAGTGCTATTATCAATGAATAACCTCAAGTAAATCACTGATTAAAACTCGTTCATTCTAATATCAACACAGTGGCATAATGGAAGGGTGAACAAATGAATAGATGGGGAACATCCGACAGGACAACCTCAAGGAGATGAAACGTTAAGGCGAAATCACTTTTACTCCTAAAATAAATAAGGCCTTTAACATGATAATAATACCATACCTTGTCCACCATTCACACTGACAGAATCACTGGTGACAGTCAGGAACAAAATAAGTAAACCATGCTTCTGCATCACTTACCAGAACGCCATGGAACTTGAAAATTTAGAGAAATATAATGATGAGCAATAAAATAATGCCATGTTTAAACCGTCTTTCACATTGAGAACCGTTTTTCTGAATGAAAATCGAGCACAAAATAAACTAATCATGTAAGCGTTTAACCCGAACGCCATGTCTTACTAAAACGCTACTGGAATGATCCTGAAGCCTTTTTAATGGGAAAAAAGTGAGAGGCGTAATAAAAAAACATGTTTTATCCACTATTCAGACAATTTAAACCACTGATAAAGAAGGGGAACAAAATAATCAAATCAAGCTTCAGCGACACTTACCAAAACGCCACTGAATTCGAAAGTTCAGTAAAATATAATGATGGGCAATAAATAAATAAATAATAATGCTGTGTTCTAGCCATCTTTCATATTAATGAAACATTGAAGAAAATTGGGAACAAAATAAACTAATCACAATCATCTAAATCTTGTAGGGTTAAACTAATCATGTTTAACCTGAACGCCATGTCTTACTTTTCATGTCTTCCTTGAAAGCCACTGGAGTGATTTTGAAGCTTTTTTTAATGTGGAGAACAATGAGAGGCGTAATAAAAACCCATGCTTTATCCATTATTCACACAATTTAAACCATTCATAAAGAATTGGAGTAAAATAATCAAATCATGCCTCAGCGCCACTTACCAAAATGCCACTGAACTCGAAAGTTCAAGGAAATATAATGATGAGAAAAAAAAATGATACCGTATTCTGTCTTTCACATTAATTAAATCATTGATGAAAATCGGTAACGAAATAAACAAATCATGTCTAGACATTACTTACTTGAACGCCACTGGAGTGATTTTGAAGCCTTTTTAATGTGAAAAAAGTGAGAGGCGTAATAAAAAACCATGTTTTATCCACTATTCAGACAATTTGAACCATTGATGAAGAATGGGAGCAAAATAATCAAATCAAGCTTCAGCGCCACTTACCAAAACGCCACTGAACTCGAAAGTTCAGTGAAATATAATAATGTAAAAAAATAATACTGTGTTCTAACTACCATTAACACTAATTAAACCTTTGATAAGGATTGGGAACCAAAAAAGAACGCATCATGTCCTGGTGTCATTTAGCCAAACGCCACTGAACTCAAAGGTTATGACGACTTTTTAATATGAAAAATAGTAAGGGGGAAAAATTATATCATAGCCTGGCCGACAATCACTGATGATAACTTGGAGGAAAATAATTATATCATGTAATATTATAATTATATCATTACTAGAACGCTACTTAATATAAAAATATTTAAGGCGCGAAAAATAATATCTTGCTTAAACCATTATTCACACTAATTTAAGCACAGATGACTAGCAGGGACAAAATAATCACATCATGACCTGTCCCCCTCTGAAATCAATGGCTGTAAAGCCTTCTTAATGTGAAATATAATAAAGGATGAAAATAATAAGGTAACTAACTGCCATTCACATTAATTATACTATTGACTAAGAGTGAGAGCAAAATAATCGTATATGCCTTGGACACTAATTGCTTTCACCACGCCACTGAATTAAAAAATATTGTCTTTTAATTATCCTTCTCTAGAGAAGAATCTGCACATGAATTGGAGTTGTCGCTGTTTGGCTCTTTTTCTAGCAATTCCCTCACATTTGCTGTAGGTAAATTTAAATTTACACAGTAATGTAATTAAGGATCAACTTTGTTGCAACTAAAGTTTGTGACATTACAATTACTGAGGCAATAACACGATGTAGTACAATACATTATACAAAACAAGAGCAAATGAAGCAAGAAGGAATGCAAAACAAATGTAAATTAAACAGAAAGGAATGCAAAACGACTAACTAAACGGTAACACTATGTAAATAATACCGATAAAAAAAAAGAGAAATATTGTAAAAAAGTTACTATAAGAGTTATGCTTTCAAATTAATCGTTAATCTCAATAAAAACTATTTATTGAAACAGATTGAAAATTTTTATTTTATATAATTTTTTGGAAAAACAAAAATGAAATAAAGACAGTAGAATGAAATATCTTTTCGCAAAGAAAAATATAATAATTTTCTGGATAACACACGGTAGAAAGGAAACGCAAAACGAACAGTTTTTAGTTTATGTGATCAAATGATATGCGACCTTTTCATAATTTGTAATATGATTTCTGTATGAAAATAAGAATACATTTTCTGATTTTCAAGACTGATTTTTTTTTCTGATATTATAAACATTAAGAAATCATGTTGTTTAATTGTGTGGATAATTTCCTTTGCATAATTACATTGAAATAAATAACGTTTTATGTCCCCTTCCCGGTAACTCCGACATAAGGAGATATTAAAGAGTGAACAGTATATGAAAAGAAAGGATCTTCTTCAACTTGATTACTCGGTATTTTGTAATATATTATACTAACTATTACCCGCCACTCTGTTCGCCTGGAAATTTTGATGCATATGTGTGGAAACCTATCAAATAATGACAAATAAAAAATTAAACCTAACCTAAAAACGATACATTTAAAAGTATAAGCATATACGGAAAAAATATAACATAAATACAATTTAATAACAAAAACACACAACTAACGTAAAAACAAATTATTTACATTGTTTACCCAAAATAAAACAAAACAGCAAATCAAGTCCGGTCAAATCCATTTTATTTATGGATCGAGTTTGAGATAGCTACAACAGTATTATACATATAATTTTTAAACTTTTAATTTAAATGAAAACTCAATTGTTAACAATCACGCAGCGAACTTTCAATGCCAGTTGGATTAACGCAATGCATATTAGAAATTTTTTATTTCCTTTAATTTGTTTTCTTTTAATTTAAAAGTACTTCAGAAGAAATCCGAAAGATCAATTAATTAACAACATTTGATTTTAAATACGTTAAACACAAAGAAAATAAACAGAATCGTTTAAAATCATCGATCGAAATTCTGCTATCCCTAACCGGATTACTGTTGGGGGAAAAAATCAAAGCCTTACTCATATTTGGCGGAATTTGGCCTCATGTTTTTGGCGCGAAAGTTGGTTTTTAACTAATAAAAAATTAATTCTCAATGAAACGGAATAAAAAGTAGCATATGTTTTATTCCTTTCTATAATCTATCTTTGTGCTGAATTTCATCCAATTCCATTCTGCCATTTTGGCGTGATTGAATAACATCCCTCTATACAAACTTTCACATTGATAATATTAGTATAGATTGAATCTATGTTTATCTCTTCTTCTAATAAAGATGAATATGTGTAACACTTCCAAGTAAACAGAGTTTGCTTGGAAATTTTTTGGAAAATTCTATTCAGAGTCTATTCGGTATGATAAAGCTATGATGAAGACTTAGGCGTAAATAGGATAGCGTGGTCTCTTGGCGAATTTTGGTGGTTTATGGTCATAATTTTCACTTTCTTTTATGGTGATATATTCCTTTTATCAATTTTTTTTCTAAGAACTTTTTAGAGAGTTTCTTGTGAAATTTTTTGCAGTTTTATGCTAAGGTCTTTTAAGATGTCTTTGTTCCTAGCAAACAACAGCATTTCTCTGATTTGTCGAACCGTCGCCTTTTGCAATCTTTCTAGCGTAGTGATAGGAGTCCTGAGAGCACTAGAGAAAAACTTATCAAGAGTCGAAAGATTTATGTGGTTCTGGATGGGCAGTCTGAAGAATCCCGAACATAAAGATATCAAAGCATATCTACGATAACCTTGGAAAATTTTAGGGTAGAAAAACTTCAGTTTTTATCATATCCTTGTCAACAGATGGAATTAAAATAGTAAATTTATTTTAAAACGCTTTTGGGAAAATTGTCAAATATCTCCATTTCTGAGCAAAAATAATGATGTGTTTTTGATTTTAAGGCATCCGACTACATTACAAACCCTAATTATCAATCCCATAGGCGATTTTATTTTTTATTGTTATTTCTTGTAGTTCAGACTTT
The DNA here is from genome assembly GCA_026543055.1 of Argiope trifasciata. Taxonomy (NCBI): domain Eukaryota; kingdom Metazoa; phylum Arthropoda; class Arachnida; order Araneae; family Araneidae; genus Argiope; species Argiope trifasciata. The sequence goes on along the minus strand of JAPMOQ010055044.1, from coordinate 5,992 downwards.
CCTCTTTCCAAAACAGTTTATCTGTTCTTGGAAAATGAAGGCCTGGCTTATCATCCAGGATCACATATTTTTCAGTTACAATTTACCTTTAATTTTCTCAAAACTTTAATTTCCCTACAAATTCTCCACTGTTAACATATCCCCAAAACGAATAAAAATATTTACATAAAAATTTTAGATCGTGTTTTAAATAATATGGGCTATGAAATGAAGCAAAAGTTTTATTGCTGATGAAATACTTTTTTCATTTATGGGTGTTTTTAGAAAAATTAAGCTGTAAATTGATGGAAAAAATGTACATATATGCAAATTTTTACCCATAACTTCTTTGCATCTCAAGATTTTTCTTACATTTTGGTTCATTTCATTCATCATTATATTCTATAACTTGTGTACAAAAAAAAGTAGGATTACTGCTGTGCAATTTTGTGTAAAGTGTTCACTGTTTTGGTTAAATTTCATTAAAATTTACAATAAATTTTCCCATTTCTCAAAATATATTATATTTTCAAATAATTGTCTTTGTATTTATAGTGTTTATTATAAACAATACATCTAAACACCATAAACAGTTTTTTAAAAATCCAATTTTTCAAAATTTTTCCTTTGAACGTAGTCGGTTATCTTAAGAATTAACATTCGTACCAACAGAAGAAACAATTCGCTTTTGAAGAGAATAACTTCTTGGCAATATTAATATTTTTATCATTCATAAAAAAATTTTTTCAGCCAGGAAAATAATATTTTTAATTGAGCTGCTTGAGAACCCTTCTCAGTTAAGCAACTTCATCCAGTTGCCTGTAATGCCTAATTGGAAATCGGTTATTGATTTTACTGGTACATATTTCCGAAGTCTATGCAGTAGCTGAATACCATTTAGAACCAAACTACTAAGCTGACTGTCTTTGTATGTTACAAATAAATAAATTTAAAAAATACAAACTCCATGAGTTTTTAAATATTGGTCATGTGTTTATACTGAATTATTAAAATCATCATTTTATAAGCTAAAATATAATTAAATACTTCTTTTTATGGTATTGGAATATAAGATCTAATTATTCATTTAAATGTTATACTAATTAATACTAACATTAGAATAAAATATTAATCTTTAATGTTATTTTTATTTGTTACAGATTATGCCTAATTGCAAAATGAAATGCTTTTGCTTGCAAGGGAATTATTTATTAATAATTACGATTAATTTTTAAAGAATTTTACAATTGTAGACATTTTTTTTCTTTACACACCCGTTAACTGCTTATTTGGCCTATGATATGTTTTTAAACATATTAAATTTTGTTTACAGTTATTAAGTCGTTAGAGGAAGTTCAATGAAAAAAATTATTACATAATTAATTCGTTTGTTAATAAAAGATATAAATATATTTCATTCCGAACATCAAGAATTACGTAAGCTGAAACTATACAAAACCTTTTCCTTTCCCAAAATTTCACTATTCACTCTTTATACGCCCCCTTCTATAACTGCAATAATATGCAAAAAAGGTAATAAATCGCCTCTCTGCTGTAAATGCAGACGATAAATTTCCGGGCACGGGTAGAACTCATGCATACTGTTCGACCCCCAACCCTACAAACCAGGTGTAAGCCACATCCCCCCTCCCCCCTCTCTCACCTCCTCTTCAAAACATTCATTAAATGGAATAACCTCATTTACATGATGCAGAGAACTAGGAAAGGAACTCTTTGTAGAGGAAGGAGAAGAGAAGTGAATTGAAGCCAATAAAATCAGATGCAAACGATTCTTTTTGTTAATTCAATCGGATTTGTGAATGGTTACTGTTTATTGAAAGTCGTTTTCTGGGGAAATAAAATAAAAATAAAAAGAATTTTGAAATTCTTGAGACATTATTTACGCAATTTTTGTTTTAAATTTTAACAGTTCGAACTTTTTATGAGCTGAGAAAAATATATTATACTGTGTTTTCCGGTTAGATACCTTTTTATATGCATATGAGTGTATTTTTACGCATTTTTATTGAACACGACTCGTTTCATGCTAGTATAAATATAGCTTTATAACCGAATGTCTAATGTTATGATGATAGATAGACTGGAATTTTGAAATATTCAACACTTGTATTTTTTCGATATCAAGGCACAATTTTAATTTTTTAAAGAGCTTAATTGTCCGTGAATCTTAATTGTGTGATTTTGATTCTTAAAGAGATAAAGGCACAATTTGGCTAATTCTGGCTCTCGTGCAATAAAATACTTTTAATCCAGTCACCTAGTCTATTAAAATCACTGAATCAAAAATTTGAATTTTTTTCCCTAATTCTTTAATTTTTACAATAAGAAATTAAAAATTAAAAAATGCATAAAAAATTTAAAATAATAAAATGCTTTATTTTTGTGTCCTTCATTAAAAAAAATATATGTCTTAAATTTACTTTTATTAAGTTGATTTTAACTCGTTAACTTTTTAAAACTTTTTTTTTGACACTTTATTCTAAATTAAAGCTGCCTTATAAGCAAAAGAAGAAAGAAAAAAAAAAAAGCAAAAAGATAGATAAAGAGAATTTTTTTTAAGTAAATATCAAATTAATTATGAAGTAATGACATCTTTTTTTGCTCAATATATAATTTTTAAATCAAAAGGCAGGTTTGAAGACAGAGACGACACTTTGCATTTTTAAATTCATTTTATTTCTCTCTCTATATATCGTTTAATTCGTTTCGTTTCCAAAATATTTTTTATATATATATAAGTAATCAAACAGAAAAAGTATTGAATAATTAAAACCATTCATCAAAAATCAATTTATTTCGGAAAACCGAAATTAAAACATTTTTTGGTCGAATGATGTCGAACATGAAATGTCGGAATCGAAAAAATGAAATGACATGAAATGAAATGACAGTTTGAAAACATGATGTCGGAATCGAAATTAAAATTTAATTTGGAATTGAAGGATAAAAAGTAAAAAAAAAAAAAAAAGTTAAATGAAATAAAGCCTATTTAGGAAATAAACTTAAATTAAAATAATTTAGGAAACGAAACTAAAAACTATTTCGGATTTGAGCAAGATTAAAATTTAAAAAACTAAAAGCACTATCATTGTATTTAGTGAGCGCTAATGAAGCTTCTTTTAAAATACAGATGAATCAAAATAAAATAGCAATATAAGCCAAGTAAAAAGGAATACAATAGAATCAAAATTACAAAAAATCGAAAAAGAATTTGACTTGAAGTCTTTTTCAAGGATCACCCTCAGGCAAGGATTCAAAATAAGGGATTTTTTCTGAGAGGAATCAGACAATGTCCACCAGTATTGACCCCACGTGACTCGAAAATCCCCCGAAAAGTATCACCAAATAAAACACACACACATACATAGATAGATATATGTAGGTATGGAACAAAATGAAAAGTATACGTAATTAATAATCTTTCTTTTACTGCTTCACTCTTATATTTTAATTCTTAGAAATATAGATGAAAGTATTTTTACACTTGTTAAATAAAAGGCAGTAATTCTGCAATTTCCTCGAAACCAGACTACTTTTATTGGACTAAAAAAGAAAAAGAACATTCAGAAGTAGAATAAATTTTAAGAAAAACTTATATGTTTATAATAATTAAATTTTTAATTAAAAAAAATTCTAAAATCCAAAAAAATCTGTTATTCGTTCACCTCGTTCCAACGGTCGGCATCTGTATGGGGAAAATCTAAATCAGTAGATGCCGCGAAGCCACCGGCAGACAACGGTCGCATTCTCCCGGCACTGTGCCGACGATTACGGCCGATGATTTCGGTGGAAAAGTCCGTTGATTTTCGAGACGAGTTCTTACTATCTAGATTGATAAAGAATCGCAAATTTCTTTGAATTATTTCTTATTTTATTGTTAATATTTTCTTTTAATATGAATACATTTATAGGCTGGCATATATTATCTGTAACTTGTGACATGAAATTATAAAAAAAAACATTCAAAATGCGTTCTATTGGAGACCATTGTATCTAGAGCTACTACATTTGACTAGTTATTTTTGGTGTTAGAGCTACACGGTTTTTTTCAAAATGTATTGCAATTTTTTGCGAATATTCAGTATTTTTACATTTTTTCTGAAAAATTTTGTAGCAGATTATCATACAAAAATCTTTATTAAATTTTAAAAAACCGTATAGTAGCAATAATTTTAATTCCCAATATTTTTTCTTTAATTTTATTTCATTTTGAAATAATATATTCATCCATAATTATCAATTTTATATTCTCGTGTAACGATATAAAATTTTATTTTGTATGTTCGCACTACTGCTATAGAATAAATAAGCATTAATAATAAAAAAAAAACAATGCAAATAGATGCATCGAGTCTATCATATTACCAATGTTTCAGAATATAGTTTCATATCCCCTTTAATTTTATTTAATTTATTCAGTTTTTGGTTATTATTTTCATTTTTGAGTATTATTATTATCATTTGTTTACTCCTTTTTGATTATTTTGGAAATATATTAAATTTACCGTATTTACATTTACAGTATGCAATTTTGCGTATGCAAATTATAGATGTTGCTTAATAAGAGTTTAATTTTAAAAATAAAGACAAAAAGAAAGTACATGAAGACTAAAATATCATTGATGTTTCGAATTAGAGGCGCATATCTCCTTTAATTTTTAAAGATTCACTCAGTTTTGATTATTTTCTTAGGACAAAAAATACGTGGTTAAAAAAAAGCAACTTATTTCTTTTTTATAGTTTTTTAAGTTATGTTATTAAAAATAATCAATTTTTTTAAAGCTAATACAATTTTTTTTATGTATTTGGTTTTTTGAGTTTTGATGAGATTCTTATAGATTGTCCATTGCTGATTTATCTGTCACTTATAATTTTATTTCCAATTTTCCATATTGTTTTAAGCATATAAATGGATTATTACACGATTGCATTCATTATGATATCGTAATTTATTACTTTCCTTTTTATCTTTGTATATAGAGAGATAAAATAATGTACAATTAACTTATGAAAAGTAAAAAATAAAAATATAACAGTTAAAAAGACAAAACAGGAAGGAAATAAGGATAAACAGGAGTAAAGAAGAAAAAATGTTTAAAATGCATGGAAAAGGGTGAAAAAACAGATAGATAGATTGATTGATATTGATTTCTTTTATTGATAAGCAAATTAGTGCTGTGTTGTTTGCAAATCTCACATTCTGCATGTATCTAATTATGTAATGAAATATCTTAATTTAATTTAATTCCTATCTAATTTCCTAGTTTTAATCTTAAATTAGTCCATGGCAACTTCATTCTAATTTATTTTCTTATTTCCAGATTCAATTCGAGCCTTCTTATTTGATTATTTCTAACACGCGCTTAACAGAATTTTTGACTCCATCGTTTCCTCACCAAGAAATAAGGGATAAAATTCCTTAATAGATGCATACGTTTCTAAAAGGATACACAAGATTCTCTAGCCTAAATTAACACTTGGCAAAGAAATCAAAATCATATAATGAAATCACTGAAGGGAAAAATTTCGGACTCTTTTGCTCTGAGATCGCGTTGTAAACAAACGTTATTTTATCATCACTTCTCTCTTGAAACTCTCGAGGTGGAACTCTCTCTTGAAATCATACTCTCATGTTAGAATAAATAGGAGATAAGATTTCAGAACTTCTTCTTTTCGGCAACGTATTTGCAAAATTTATTTATCTAAAAACAAGCAATAAATGGCTGATTAAAAAAAATTATATCACTTGTCTGAAGTTTAAAAAAATATTTCTATAAAATGAAAGAGGTATGAAAAAAAGAACAAAGATTTTGTGCTCGTGAAATCTACGAAGCACTATGAATTTATGAAGCACTTATTTTTTTTGAAGCACTAAAATTTTTATAAAAATTACGTGATATGTATATAGCTGTAAATTTTGTAATACATAGTTTTCAGATTTTTACATCCAGTAATCAAAGTTGCACAAAATAATGAAAAAATGCCTAGTAGA
>JAPMOQ010055038.1:1507450-1542188 GCA_026543055.1 Argiope trifasciata | reverse complement strand
ACAAAGGAAAGATTTGCATTACATTTAACTTACATGTCATATATATTCTATATTACATATAAATTCTCTTTTGAAGAGAAGGAGTACGAGATAAATTATGAGTATGATAAATGCGAATAGTAAAATCTTTGAAATCTTCATATTATTCTGATTGTTCACTGAGGTAAATATAAGATTTATGCAATCTTCCGCAAGTCATTTTTACTAATGATAGGAAAAAATAATTATTCACAATATATTCCTTTTATTCTACAATTAGTTTGAGGGCTCAGAATGTAATGATCTTAAACTATCAGTCAGAAGGAAGTAATTATCTTTCATTGAAAGCCAACTTCTCTAATTTGAGATTAAAAAAAATCAGACTAAATTTTATTGTTCATGAAACAATGATCTAATAGTTATCAATTAATAGTAGCATTTATCTGTAGTGTTCCTCAGATTTTAATGCTGAGTTACTCGTATTTAAAAATATGCTTGGTTTTAGTCAGAAATAAATTTTATGTTAGTTGCAGTTTAGTATTTTCTTTTTGATTTTAAAGTAGAAATATTACGTAATTCTTTTATAAAACATTTAATTTTTAAGGGATTACAAACTGACAAACCGGTTGGTTGTCAAAGTCTGCTAGTAAAAAAGTATTTTAAATAAATTTTTATCATTCAATTTCAAAGTGGTTTCAAAAAATAAAATTGTGTATTAGTATATTGCTGCATAAAGACTTAAATACACAAACAAAATTTGAAACTCGAAAAGTAATAAGAGATGAACAAAATCTAAGAGAATCTTCCTATTAATAATATGAAGAATAATTTTATGCTTAAGCATTTTATATCGTTAGAAATTTTTTTCGTGAGGATGATTAACTTTCTTCTGTTAGGCCGAAACAAAAATAACGATAAGTTATTTTATGCTTTTTTAAGTACTTACCGATACAAGGAAAATTTATAATATTAATTAAAATTAATTAAACTGAAAATGAAAAAAATGCCTTTGATCCATGAGGGAGACATTGCTTTTTGAAACACTAAACTTAACAATACATTTTTTGAAAAAAAAAATGATAATTTCTTTGTTTTCAAGTCTATAAAATAATAATCTGATATGTTAAGTTTATTTTCATCCTTATTTTAGAATTAACTATATTTATGGTGCTGCAATATTAATTTATTCTAAGCATTCTTAACAATTTGAACGTTATCGGCGAGATATTTTGTCAGATTTCCTAGGTTTGTTGTCGTTTCTTACATTACGTTCCATTTGACAAGCCTTCTGTGACGTACATAGCAATTTTTGCCAAAGGGTGCGTCTCTTGACTTCTTTCTAAATATGTAATATCAGCTAATAAATCAAACTGAAAAATTAATTTTTTTCTAATATTGTTTTAGCTTTGTATTCGTAATAGATAAAAACAATACTACATTTAAAAAGGCTAGGAACAATTCATAATTTTTATATTAAAATCAAAATTTTGAACGAGTAGATCATGACTACAGAAATTAAGCATTAAAAAAAAAGACGTTTTTTTCTTCATATATTCAAACCACATGCGTTTTTTTTTGCCAAAAAGTAGTTTTAATTTCTTTTTTTAGATGGAAACGGTAATGATGGTAAGGTATTCCTTTTCATTCTCAGTAATTTATAAAATAAATGTAAAGTAGTAAAATGTAATAAACTAATAAAGTAAAAATTGATTTTTTATTCAAAAATAATTTAAATGTGAGCTCGTCGGTAGTTAAATTAAATATTTAATATAAAATTATTTTTAAAAATTAATTTTTATGTTAAAATGGAAATTTTGATGGAACGAAATACGATTAAACTTTGTAACTGTTTTACAGAAGATTTATTAAAATTTAAGAAGATTTTTTTTTCATGAGTCATTTATTAATTTTCATTCTTTATATCAAATCAGTAATTTGGTAAATTGCTTTCTGCAATTTTGAGGACTTGCTTTTGAAATGTAAATGCATGAATAAATTCAAATAGATCAAATAATAAAAGAGGCATTTGAAAATTATGAATAAAAATGAAATTGAAGATTATAAATAAAAAAAATATTTTTTTTATAAAAAGGGAAAAAATTTTAATAATTTTGTTCTAATGTTTCTTCCTAATTTTTAAAATCTAATGTTCTTTTCAAGTTAAAATTCAACTTGTGAACATTTGGCATATCGTTAAATTAAATTGATGAAAGTTTAAAGAATACTTTTTTCTTCATTCATTTACATAATATATATTTTTTTCAAAAAATTAATTTCATTTCTTTTTTTTCAGACGAAAGAAATGATGATGGTAAGTAATTATTTCAGTCTGTTTTATTTGTTTACTGTAGATTAATTGTATATTTTAAAAATGAAACTAAAAATTGGCTATTCACAAAAAAAGGAATGATTACTGAGCTTGTTAATAGTTAAAATTGGTCTCCACCGGTAATAATCAATCTCATGTACATCGTACGAGATCTGAATAACAGTATGCAATTGATATGCAGAGTAATTTGAAGAAATATTGCGATTAATTTACACATCTGTCATGAATATTTATTGATATTTGGAAATTTGATGTCATGAAGCAGATGATGGATGATTTTAAGGATTCCTAAGCATATCCACTTAAAATGCAATCTTTCATTCAATATCCCATTCAAACCTTTAAAAAGATTATCCAGAAAATGTTGAAGACGAATTCTTCAGGGAAAAGGTGAACGAGAGAGGTATTTTCAAGCTGAAAGAGTTAAAAATAATCATATATTAGTAATCAGCAATGGTAAAGTTTTCAAATTTTCCCCTATGTAAATGAAAGCCAGCTGAAAGCCGGTTAAAAATAATGATATATTAGTGAACAACTGCAGTAAAATTTCTCTACTTTTAATTGCGTAAATGAATTTCAGCTAATAATTTTCCAAAGTATACGCGTCATTATTATCATAATATATATTAAAAATATACACAATTTCGCACTGACGGAGTTAAGAACAGATATATACAAATAAGGAGCAACAGTTAAATTTAACAATTCGTTTTGTAAACGAATCAGCTGGCATTCTTCCAAAATATGTCTTAGAATAATCATAATATATATATAAAATATGTACGCACAATTCCAAGCTCACATAGTAAAAAATAATGTATACTAATAAACATTAACGATAAAATTTTCCTATTTTCTTTTGTGTAAACGAAAGAGCTGGTATTTTCCCAAAACATATCTCTCATTATAATCATGGTATATATTGAAAAAAGCACATACAAAATTCCTCTCTCATAGATTCAAACCTGCAAATATAAATATTTATTTTATTACTCCTTGAAACAATTATGTTTCCTGCATATTTCATTCGTTGGTAATAAACATTTTCATAATTTGGATAAATTGTAATGGTATTTTTTCGCTTTTTGATTTAAATTAGGAATTTGAATACTATAATATTCATATCACTTAGCATCATTTGAAGGACTTGCAATTATCGTAAGTCTACAATCTACTTAATTGAAATTAATTTTACATTACATTGTTTTCTAAATCTTTCTAAAAACAGCCAATGCTTGATATACATACGCTAATATATGATGCACACTAATAAAACTAGTGAAAATCGAAAATTCATATGCTGTTGAATTAACTTTATCGCCTTATTTTTCCGTTTCTATAAAAAAGGCATTATGGTTTAAAACGGATCCAACTATAATCTGGTCCTACTTTTTGAGTTTTTCAAATAATAATATTTTTAATTATGAAAATAGGATCACTTAATGTGTTTGATATTAATGAGAACATATACATGATCGTAGGCATTTATGTTTTTATATCATTAAAGCAAGGGAATAGTCTCTATAATTCATAATTAAGCGAACAGCTCTGTTTTATAGTTAATATATACGAATTCATTTTGACATTTTATATTTTGCAGATGAAAGTATGAAAGGTAAAGGATTTTCTCATTGCTTTTTTATAAACTTATCTATAAAGATTCTGATTAGAAATCTTAGGAATAGCGTTATCTTAACAACTTTAAATTAATATATGTTTTAATTTATTTTCCCTAAGTGTCAATTTTCAAAATAAAACTAAACATTCGTTTAAAAAAACTAATAAGATTACGTTATTTTTCTTAATTAACTGATGTACTATAAAATAAAAAAAAACTTTTTGTTTTAGAAGTATTAGGTTGTTCGGAAAGTAATTTCGTTTTTTCCTGACAAAGGATTTAATTGCATTTTTCGCACCCAATTTCATATTTAAACCGCAAAATCATTTTATGTTTTAAGAGCTGGTATAGCAAGGCTTGAGTGTGAAAAAGTGCAGCTGATTCTTCGCAGTAGTTTTTGGATGGTGCCCTTTTAAATATGGAGAGCAATAAACAGCATTTTCGTCATTTTTTCTTTTTTGCTATAAAAGGTAAAAATGCTGTTCAAGCCAGAAATAAATTAGCCAATATGTGTGGAGAAGATGTGTTAACAGTACATCAGTACCAGAACTGATTTGCAAAATTTTTCCTTCCAATGAGGAGGCCAAAAACCACCTCGATCAGTTTTTTTTTACAGCAAAGACCAAAACTTTTATGAGCGTGAAATCATGTTACTACCAAAAATATGGCAAAAGGTATTAGACCAGAATGGCAATTTTATAATTTAATAAATAATTTATTCATTAAACGAAAATTTCTTTTCATTTTGACAAAAAAATACGAAATGACTTTCCGAACAACCCAATAGTATGAGTCCGAAAATTAGTAAAAATGGAAAATGCAAATATTAGCTATCTCTTTTAAATAGTTAAAGACTCTGAATTGACACTAAAAACTCATCTATACATAACATAAAATAAAATAGCTGAAAACGGAAATACATTGAACTCCAGTGAGATTCTATGGTTGTTATACAATTATCTAGGAATACTTATAAAATATCACAATTATTATTTATTAAAATTACTTCATACTGTTGTTTCTTATGGCACTTGCCATAAACAAGCCCGCTGACAAAATCAGCGAATTAAATCAACTTCTGTTTTAGTAGCGCCATCTAGGGTCAGAAGTGCGACTTATCTACTCATGCATCAACGCTGACTTCATGCCATGTATGTCATGTCATGTGAATGAAATGTATCAGCATTTCATTCACAGATCGTTATTTAGACCTGAATCAAAGAATTATCTTCTTTGAACCAGAGCCCTCAGTGGTACTGTCTTCACTTGGGAGACTTTGTGACCAAAAAAAATTGATAGTGCACCAACCATCTTATACACCATCTTTTGGATCACTTCAACTTTATTTTATGATACAAATTAAATGCTGTAAACAAAATTTTTTAGAAAAGTCCTTCAATATTTTTGGTTATTACTTTTTCGTTTGAAAAATACAGATAACTGCAATTGCAAGAAATTCAAATCTGAGATTCTGATGAATCTCCACATTTCAGAACCTCTTGGGTTTGAAATACTCATTTTTTATAATGTCTATCTGTCTACTTGTGAAAGTAATAACTCAACGATTTGAGAAAGAATGCATGAAATTTGGTATATAGACATAAGATCAAATTTTTATATTCTATGAAATTTTGAACGAAATCCAACCGCATGTATTCTGTTTGTCTGGCTATTCAAGTACAAGAGAACTCAATAACTATAGTGCTAATTAGATCAAACTTAATTCACAGATTCTGCATCTAAAATATAGATACTTTTTGAATTTTGAACCAAGTGTGGCAAGTGGTTGACCATCTTTTGGTTTTTTCTTTCTCATGCCTGTAAAAGCAATGACTCATACTTGCAATCATTCAAATCAATGAAACTTAACTTGTAATTCTGTGACTATAATTCTAGTTTCATGTCAAAGTTTCGTTAATATAGATTAAAAAAATTCACTTGGGGGACTTTGTGACCCTGTAGACAACTCAATGTCTAAAGGGCACAATGTCAGAGTTGTCTAAAGGGAAAATTTGAAATGGTGAAATGCCCACCAACCGATCACTTCTGAACCAGTACTCCCAGTGGACATAGAGGACTTGGTGACCTCGACAGATCTGTCCGTGCGTTAGTCACCACCACACACGTGGAATCTCCGGATGGCCTGTTCGAACCTTAAGGACACGAGTCCAACGTCCTACAAACCCGGCTATCCTGACTACTATTCCATATCTTAATCACAAATGCCTCTCCCGATTTTGTAATTCACTAGATGTGTAACCTAAAGTAGGCCATCTCTATGATATCCGTCAATTACTTGTTTATCGGTCAGTTAGCTCTGAATTTCGGGGCATCTAGCTAATGCTTGTTTTTGCACGATATTTAAGTGCAGAAGGTTGGCATAGATCAAGAAGGCAGATATTCTTATTTGCATGGATGTCCAAATACTGATTGGCATTTAGAGTATAATCTTAATGAAAATCTATAAAAGTAGCGAAATACTGGCTCTAAAATGCACCAAAAAAGAATATTAGAGTATTTAAAATTTGCAAATTTATACAGACAGAATTAAAGTTATACTTTAAAGAACTGCTTTGAAGCTAAGAAACTATAATGCTAAAAGCAGAATGATAACAGCCTTTTTGCACTAATCTGAAAAAACATTGAAAGTTTAGAATTATTACCTTTTAAAATGTGTATTATTTAAAAAATATTAATTACAAACATTATTGTTTCATTTGTAATGCAAAAATTAATGTATTTTATTACAATGCAACTACTTTTTTTGTAGAAGATTTGAAGAATCTTGCAGGTAAGAAATATTAAAATATTCTATTTTTTTTAAAAAAAAGCTTATTGCTTTTCCTTTTTTTCGAGAAAAAGTTGAAGTTGGAAACTCGATTGAAATGAACCAATTAACGATAGAAACTGTGAATTTTTCTTTTTTCATAACTACGCTAAAAAAATCTTGATAAAGTATTATTTTTTCATTATATATCGAATATCCCTTTTAGAATCCAAGGGGTTGAAAACATACTTTTAAACATACCATCCTCTAATTTAATGGAATTTAAAAAGTTTTGGGTTATATTAACATTTATTTAGATCTATAGCTGTATTACATTTTTTAAGATACACTATATCCACAGGTGCTTTTTCTATTTACTACAGATGCAGAACATACAGAGAGAACATGAAAGAAAATTTGCGTCGAAGAAAATGATATGCACGGGACTTTGAAAAATATTTTCATAATGGAAATCCTTCTACCTTCTGCTCTAATAGCATGTTTTGGACAACGAAAGGACCTTACATAGCTTCAAAAAATTAAGTATTCATAAATGAAACCCATATAGATATTTTAAAGTAATTGGCCTTAACATTGATGTACAAGTAACCATAATCATAACTATAAATAGTTACTCTGATCCGCCTGAAGACACTTGGAAAATTCTGAATAACTATATCGTTATGACAGCAACACAGACTAGAATCATGGTTAAGTCCAAAAGGCCATTACCGGTCACGGTACAACCTTTCCCTTACGAAGTATCTTTCATCATTGATAGGAGATAGCTGACTCCCACCTATATCTATATCCATCTCTCTCTCTCTCTCTGTATATATATATATATATATATATATATATATATATAGAGATATATATATATATATATAAATACATTCCAAATATTAATTAAATATATATATATATATATATATATATATTAATACATTGGTAATGGGGTAGTTTTTGACGGCATATTTTCTTTATTTTTATTTTATTTTAATTTATGAATTAGAGACACCGAAATCAAGGAACTAAAGGAGTTATTAAAAAATTGGGGAAAAAAATTCTTCAAACATTTACTTTAAAAAACATGATTGTTTAAATAGAACGATCTTATAGTTATTTTTGGTTATGAATTTGGAGGAGCTAAAATTAAGTAAGTATTGTAAGTTAAAATCATTCATTCCAAATATTAATTAAAAATATTATTTATTAAATGAAAGGATTTGTAGTTATTTCAATTTATGGATTCGGAAAAAGTAAAATTAAGGATTTAAAAAGAATTATTGAAACTTAAAAACCTTCCTTTCAAATATTCATTAAAATATTATTGATTAAATAAGCAGATTTGTAGTTAGTTCAATTTATGGATTGGAGAAGCTAAAATAAAGAATTTAAAAGGAATTATTGAAATTTAAAAACATTTTTTCAAACAATCATTTCATAAAAATTACTACTGACTAAATGAATGGTTTTATAACTATTTTCATTTCTGAATTCGAAACAATTCATAAACTAATAATAAACAGTTCATAAACTGTTTATTACTGACGAGTTTTACGTCAGGAAGAAAAAAAAAACAAATTTAAGAAATTATCTTTTAACACTTAGATTTAGAAATTTCTCTTATCAAAATTCGTGATCTGAATCTTTAAAACAGAAACGATAGAAAAAAAAATTCCTTATTTAATGCTTAGTTCTGTTTTAATATAATATCTTTCTATTTTAGATTTGATCATGAAGCTTCTTGGTAAGAACTTTTTTCTTAGCAATTAAAAGAATGTAGATAATCAATGCAAATAAATGAATTATTCATTTAACAAACTTCAAATACCAAATTTTATGTGCTCATATTTAAGGAATGTTTTAAGGAAAGATTAAGGTTTTCAAAGTAACTCAGAGGAACAATAATTTATAGGAATTGTTTCAGTACTAAACATTAGGATGCTCCATAAAATGCTTCTCAATTTCTAATATAAAATGAACACACATTATTTACAGTTTAAGATATTATTTATTTTGTCATATAGGAATCCTTTTGCTCTATTAGCTTTTTCCATCACTCAGGAACCCTCATTATACCTTCTTTCCAAAACTATTATGTTTTGAATTAGAAATAATCTTTGAAGTAAGCTCCTATTTCGTTGATGGATTTAAAATACTTATCGCGAAGAGAATTTTTTTAAGGATGGAAAGAAGTAATAATCAGATGGAACGAAATCTGGAGAGTAGTTAGGTTGGGGTAAAACATCCCAATAAAACTGTAAGAAACTCTCTAACTACTAATGAAATCTGTGGTCCTACGTCTAAGTGCGTTTTCTATTCACGTTTTCATATTAAAGAAAATTTGCTTCTCCAGTGACAAGCGCATTGCCATGATGGAAAACAATACCTCATTGTTTCATAAATTCTGACTGTTTTTTGCTATGGCAGCTCTCAGTTGATCCATTGGTGACAGTATTTAGAAGAATGTATTGTTTCACCTTGAGGGTGGAGCTCGTCGAATCCCACCAAGTTGACAAAAGAGCTTTTTTGGGTTAGATTTGCCGGATTTGCGGCAGTTGAAGGCTTATTTTCCTACATCCAAATGGTTTGTCAATGCACATTTTCATATAAGAGTTTCGTCTCCAGTGACAAGCTTCTCTAATGCCGTAAATGTCGCCGTTCGCTACTTATGCTTATCACTGTGAATGAAAGTCATAAAAGAGACTTTTGCACAAACGAAACGTATTGTAAAAGACTTCTGTGACGACTGAAACTGATGACATAGATGGCTAAAAGATAAGCCAGCATGTCTGCACTATCAAAGCCAGATAAGACAATGATAGTGCGATCAGAGAGAAACTTTTGAAGCACAATATAAACATGATTATTTGAGTATTAAGGAAAGTAATGCTGCATTTAATAACGAAACTAGTAATCAATAATTGTATTTAATTTGGAATTTAATTAAATTAGTTTCAATTTAATAGTTCTGTTGTAATTAGATTGAACTGTTCTGTAGCACTTACTTTAAAAATTAGTATTTTTCGAGAGAGTTTCTGATATCTCAAATACTCAAATGGATGCGAAAATTTTAAAATAAAAAGCTTTTTGCATTAGAAAGATAAATAATATAACTATATTTCGCAAATAATAAAAAGAATGGGCGTGTTTTGCTCTCTATAGGCGAGACCGTTTAATTAGAAATACCAATTTTCATAACGATTTCATTTTTGAGTGGTTGATACGAATGCACATTATAAAGAGAAGATATACATCTTCAATCGATTTTTGGAGTTTGTTGCTTTCGCTAAACTGCTTTTTACGTCCAGCACCAGCACCAAAACATACTCATTTTTTTATTATTATAGCATAAGAACATGATCCTGTTTTTATGAGGATATTTTGAATAATTGAAGGCAACAAATAGTTGAAGCTCGAAATAGCGTAGCCAATGAATGAAGCATAAATGGCAGTATTCATCAACATCTTTTAATCGCATATGTTTTTTTACCTGCTTTTAGCAGTAGTACATTATTATTATGCATGCTTCTTTGAAAATAGATGCGTTTTTAAAAGATTGACCTGCATTTACCAGTATTGCTTTAGTATTACGTATACTTATTCAACAGAAGATACATTTTTAAAAGATTGATGTAGAACTACGACATTACAGCTGTTATTTACATCGAATGAAATTTTTTTTCTAAAGGAAATTAAATAATTTAATTTTTATAATACGTTAAAAAACTTCTTTCGCGTTTAATAACTGTTTTGATAAAAGTGTTTCTCTCTCCCAGCAAGAAAATATCAGTTCATACATTCTTTAGTGGGAAACTTTGAAGAATTTGACTCCTATTTTAAGATTAATACATTATAAAATTGTTTTATGATCTTAGAAATTAGAAAACAGCAATTTATGTTTACAAAAATCTTGTTTACATAGAAATTCTATATCAATTAATATGTTTAAGAGTTTATTGGTAAACAGTTTATAACTTGAAAATAGCATATTATACATATACAGGGGGGATGAAGCGATATAGATCGATAGAGGTCTTATTATTGTTTCAAACCAGTTTAAACTGGTTAATGACTTAAATTAATTAAGACAAATAATGACAAAAAATAATGTTCTCACATAATAACATGAAATTTGCGATCGTTTATTTTAGTAGATATTTTGGGTAAACTGACTTTCAAAATCAGTTATTGATTAATTATAAATGTTTATTTTGCCAAAAGTGATTCATTTGAATTTATATTGATTAATCTTTGTTTTAGGAAAAATGTTTAAAAACCTCAACATGGAATAAGCCGCCTGCACCTCTTTTTGAACTTAACAGGTAAATATCATATCAAATCATCTTTCAATTGAAATAAATGCTCATGTAGAATATTTTAAAAATATCCTTTACTTTTTATTTCTTACGGTTAGATTGAAAAAGAGCAAAATAGAAGAAAGCATTCTGTTACCTTTAAAAAACAAGGTTTTTAAAATATTATAATTTGAATTAAATTTTCCCCAAAACAAAAGTAACTCAATAAAACTCTTTGAAAACTGCTGAAATTCGGTATTTGGTCTTTACACCAAATATACAGATTTCTGTCAAAATTTGAGTAACATGTGATCAGAGAAACATTTTCTATCCGGCTGTTCAAATATAACACGATATTTACAAAACCGAGATAGATAAATTAGATGCACAGATTGAACCTAGTGTAAAAACCCGTCAAATTTTAAGCCAAATACAACAAATGGTTGATCGTCTGTCGGTCTGTACTTCGAATACAAATGTTGGTCTATACTGTCGATGGATTTTAAGTAAAATCTTAAACGAGATTACATAAACGCATGGTCATAAGCACATCAAAGTTTATTATGGGATTATGTAACTGCAAATGCAGTTTTGTATTAAATTTTGGTTGCAATCAATTGATAACATACCTAAAACAGACATTTGATTTGTGGATACTATTAACCTTATGCCGATTGATCAACCCCCCTCCCCACTAAAAAAAGAAAAAAGCTTGCCAAGTACAACACGGTAAAATCAGTAGAAATGTTAAATTGGAACCAAAAGTTAATATTTCGTAGCTATTGCGCACCATTGTCAGGAATTATATCTTTATGAGAGAGTAAGACAAAAAGTTTTGGATGATTCATTAACAGGTTACAGGACAGTTTGATTTTCTGTTTGGATTCATTTCAGAAAGAAAGCAGAAGTATCCAAGAGCTGTGAGGTGAAGTTTTATTTTCGACCCTTTTATGCGCCTGAATATACGGAACAAAAATGCACCAACATCAGTGTTTGGAATAACGGAGAAGTTTTTCCCGTTTTAACGGAATCTTTGCTTATTCTCTCTGCACTTAATACCCAAACTAGTTGACAGTAGAACAAATTATATAATTCTCAGAAAGCATATTGAATTTAATCTCGTTGCAAGATATAACTCACTGCAAATGATATCTTGCAACTTTCAGTATTGTTCTTTTTGCAACATTTTATACCGGCCTCCTGGCTTAGGAATAGCCGGTCTTTCCCATGATCTGGGAGTCCGGGTCCTGGTTCGGGCATGGTCATTTTTTACCTTGCACTTCATCAGTGAGGTGTGTGAAATAGCACCTCCCTGTAAAAAGGGGTTGTGGAAGAGAGTGTCATCTTCATATCAGCTAGAAGTCAGACTTCTGTACTCGGGTTCTCAGGGGTCTTTATCTTCAAAAGCTACTGCAGTCTATTTTTGTGGTAACGGGAACACAGCATCTTAATCAGAGAAAATACCGAAATCGTTGAAGAATCCGAACTTTTGATTTTTGCAAATTTACAGAACTCTCTAAGTTCAAAAAGCACATTTTTTGAGGCAATTTATGTCTCTCTATAATTAAGATAACTCAAAAACGATTTGAGTTAAGCTGTTAAAATTCGATATAGAGCTTTTGCACTAACATAAAAGATTTCTATCAAAATTTCAGTACAATCTGTTCAAAGGTACGATCTGTCTGTCCCATTGTACAAATATAAGTTAACACGATAATTAAAAAGCGAAAACAGCTACATAAAGCTAAACATCTGTCAAATATAGTACACAGATTTAACACCTATAGTGTTTACGTGCATCCAATTTTAAGCCAAATCGAAATAAGGATTTATTTTCTGTCGGTGTGTATTAGTTTATTTGATTTATTCTTATGAACTTTATAATATCTGGATCCCTATAGATTTTCTATAGCTCAAAGTGATATCTTCTTTTCAAAACATTGTTTATTTATATCCTACCAAGACTGGCTAGCAAAATTTTTCTTTCGAAAAGAGCTATTTTATTTTCTCTAGCTTGGGTCAGGGTCCAAGTCTCTGAGTCTGGACCTAAGTATTGGTCTAATTAAGGTATTGTATAGAAAAAAAAGTGTATGTTTTGATAGTAGTGAGGATATTAAAAATCGTTATAGTCCGTAAGAAGTTTTATTTGCATTCATTAAATGACCTTTGTAATCCTTGACTACGATATTGTCATGAGTAATTATAGAACCAAGATAAGTAATATTTGGAAAACCTGAAATTTGTAAGTATCAATTTTTAGATAGGATTCATGGGACGTATTTGATCTTTTCGCTGTTTATGATAAGTTACATGATTTGAGATGCATGCATAAAAGAAAGAATAACATCTTTTAATGCGGAAACAGTTCTTGAAATGATTTATTCACGCATAACAAATCTGATAAAATTAGATAATAGATTATATTGGAGTGTTCCATACTTATTTATATTGATTTCATCTTAATTTCTGCTAAAGCAATTTACTTTTTAACAATTCATTTCCTTTTTCAGACGGAGTTAAGAAGTCGGCATTCTGCATTATTAATTTACTGTTTCTTCAAAGCGATTGTTCTATTTTATTCTTAAAAACAATAAATATTGAAATTCATTGACTTTTTTGTTTTTGACTAATTTTTTTAAACGATAAGAGGCGAGTAATGTTCTATAAATATATATATGTGTGTGGAAATTATATAAATGACATGACACTAATATGCATGAAATAAATGACATGAATCTATAAATGAAAAGAAGAAAATTTGTCTTCCCATTATCATGCGCTTAAAATTGATACATTAAAGTTCAGGTTTGAAAATTTATTTTAAAAAGAATTCTCCGTCAATTTCAAACGGAAGCAAATAGTATTTTATATATGAGATAAGTTTACATTGATATATTAAAAATGCCTTGTACTTTGAAAATTTTTTGAGGAATTACATTGCAAAGTTTGATTTAATATTCCTCTGATTGGAAAATTGATACAATTTGCAAGAAGTGGTCTAAAATCAACAATTTTTATTGATATTCAAATATTCATAAATCCATTAGTTTTACTGATTTAGTTGATTGAAGTGTAACTCTTTTATTTAAAAATGAAAAATGATTTTAAAATGAATGATTAAAATGATATTTAAATATGATTCACAGAGCAGAGAATCTAGATAAAAGCGCAACATTCTTCATTTATTAAACCATTTATAGACGTGTTTCATACTATGTAATTATTTACTTCATTTACACCAACTTTATGTATGTAGTCATTTATATCTTTATATATCAAGGGAAAAAAGCTGCAATGCAAGAAATGAATTTACTTTAAAAACAAATTTGGGTTATTTGATTCTTAATTACTTCAACAATGTTTCATTGTTCCGATATATAATAATTTAAAAAAAATGAAAGTATGCCTTATACTGAAATCAATTCAATACCGAAAACCAATCTCCTTGATCATTAACGCTGTATAAAAATAAGATGAAATATTCGATACAAAAAGGAAAACTATTTGAAACTATAACAATAAAAGATATTGTTGTAAAATATACTTAAAATATTTTTCAATCCAATAAAAATAGGAATATTTTTTAAAAATAACGTTATTGTAAAAAAATGAATTTTAAAATGATATAAAAATTTTCTTTCTATTGTAATATTTTCGAAATTAAATGCTTAAAAATCTCAGATTTTATTCTACTTACAATTTATAAAATATAGATTAAAGTTGAATACTTCATAGTTTAAGCCATATATAGTGAAAACATATACACAAACACGTGTATTATTGTTTTTGTAATTATTTGAGCAAAGCAATTGCATAACAGGATAATACAAGTGCTTGAAATGTTTGCTTCTTTGAATTTCTGAAGACGAAACTGCAAATTTTGACAAGAAATTCCTATCGAGAATCGTCCAATTTCGAACAGTTCAGTGTTTCAGAATATTTGAAAATTCATTCAATATTGGAACATTTATGATTCTATTATCCTAATTCGAAAAGTTTTGAATCAAAAAGTTATTAGTACTAATTTTAATCAGAGTCACAATCAAGAGCTGCAATGAAAGAAAAATAACTTTAAATAGGGATTATTAATTCAATAAAATCATGTTTTCCATCATCTATAAGGGATCACTTATAGTCATCTCAGATGCTATCCCATTTATTAATAAGGAAAAAATGTAAAAAAAGACTTTAAATACTGTATGCCATTACATCAGATAAAACTCTTGAAAAGATCTCAAAGTAGTCCACCCAGGCTTTTTAAGGAGCTACGAACTTGTCGTTTATAATGTATTTCGAACTGATTGTACTTTTTTATTCTTTTAATGTACTACATATGTTTAATATTTTAAAACAAAGATTATGATTAAAATAAAATTTTTGTTACTAAGTTGTTTATTAAACGGAATAAAAATAAACGCCTTGAATAATTAGAATTTCTGACATATTAAGTTTTTTTCATCTGTAAAATAGCCAGAAAAGAAAACGATAACATAGTAATAATTAAAATAAATAAATAAAATGACGAAAAAGGAAAAAGTAAGGTTCATTACTGCTTCTTTTTTGAAGTTAGTTCTGTTTTCTAAATTAATGAAATTTTAAGGTGTTATTAACATTTTTCAACTAACAGAAACGAATTATGATGAATAACAAGATTATTAGCTTAAAATTTTGTTTACAACTTATTTTAAAATTCTTGGGGACTATATAATGAATAATACAGTTTATGTTATGCTTACAATAAAACAGTAATGTTATATCTACTATCGCGAAAATAGTAATTACATTCTAAGATTCATTAGTAAGGTTCAAATATAAATTTATGTTCATTGAGGCTTGGATTCAGTAGGTACACGGAGACTAATTAGTGGTGAAACTTGCCATTTTGAACCCTAATCATATGATGAAATATTCCACAGCTAAAAAATGGACACGGCACATTGATTCGGAGACTTTAATCAATGTCGGTAAATTGATTAAAGTCTGAATCTATATACTCTACACATCATTAAAGAAATCATATTTCGAGTTAGCAATCCTCATCCACTATGCCGTGAAGAAGCCGAAATTTATTTTAGAAACTAAGTTAGTTTTATTCAAATGAAGTGCAAATGATCAGAACAAAAATATCGACAAGGATCATTTTTATTGGTTATGAAATGTTAGAGATTCTTTAAAATAGAAGAATCTTCGTTTCTTTTCACATTATGCTGTCTTTTTTTTGTGTGTGTTGATTTATTTGCTATGCTCATGGGTGTTTCATGGGTCATTTCAAAGTTGGTTACCGTGAATTATACCCTTCAACCAGTTAACGTATTTTATCGACTGGTAAGCCATTTTTTTAAAAAAAAATTTCAAAAGAATGTTTCCTATTGAAATGATTACTGAGTTATATGTGAGGAAACTTTAACGTCATTAATAACTGTTTTCTTCAACTTTTTGCCATCGTATTGTATTTGTAACATCTAAATTGGTTAGAGATTATTTTAAAATGTCTTTCTTAACAATAACTTTATTTTGATATTTAACATCAATGTGATGTATACATTTGTTTCCCGAGTTGAGAAATTATCTGAAAAAAAATTAATGAAAATGCACATTGAATTCGGGAACTCGCTGTCGCTGATAATCATTTTAATGAAATGTTATATCGATGTAAAAACTGATTTAATCGTAAAATACTAGTTCATATTATTAAGAAAAACACTAGATGCTCAAGAATGATGCATGAGTTCATTCTGTGAAAGAATTTGATGGTCGGAGAAAATGCACGCAGTGAACCCTTGGCTCCTTTTATTTAATTCGCTTATATTTAATATAAAATCCTTCTAATGATTCGGTCTACTATTTAGTAGTAACTTTGTCATTTGTAAATTTGCTGTCATTGCATCTGCCCTGTTAATGC
Organism: Argiope trifasciata; assembly: GCA_026543055.1. Classification (NCBI taxonomy): domain Eukaryota; kingdom Metazoa; phylum Arthropoda; class Arachnida; order Araneae; family Araneidae; genus Argiope; species Argiope trifasciata. The sequence continues at coordinate 1,525,289 of JAPMOQ010055038.1, read as the reverse complement.
TATCAAGTAGTTATCCCGTGGTTATAAATACAAAAATAATCTTTCACTTTATACTAAATTTATATAACAATCTTTCAGATTGTTATTAATAAGTTTCATTTTTGTGCAAACTTATTAAAATGGATTCAAAAAATATAAAATCTTTATTCATAAAAAATATGTCTCGACTCTAATCTAATTTGCCAGATAGCAAATGTACCAGCGACTTCGTAATATTGATTCTAATATTTTGCTTTACGATACGTTTTCCAGCCGAATTCGCAAATCTAATACTAGAAATATTTCTATAGAATGGTTATATACTCTATCGGAACGAACAATAAAAGAACTTCTGGTTTTTAATACAAAATTTTAATCTTTATGGGGAGTCGTAAATCCCTCTTAAAAGCTGATACGAACGTATAGTTATCAGATTCTGCAGATGCGCCTTGCAGTACAGGCCAAAATCTTCAGCGAAATATTTCTTTAAGAGTTATAGCATTGATGATGAAAAGTTTTTACTTCAACGCTTGATGGTGAAGCAAACGGCTATTGTTAACGCTTATTAGGAAATTTTAAATAATACTGAATGTGTGCCACGACATTTATCACGTTTATATGGATTTTTTTCACTAGTAAAATTCGACGAACGTAAAGGTTCATTCTAATTCTTTGAAAAATGGCTCAAATGTCCCCATCTGGCTTTCCGAAAAATTATATCTATTGTACTGTAGTCAAAAATTAATATTTAACAATCGAATAATCTCGTGATTAAACAGTTATAATGTCAGAACTTAGCAATCCGAGAGTAAATGTTTTAATATATTGTATTAACTTCTTGCAGAAACTACAAATAACTTCCTGATGCTATTCTCCGCAAATTTAAACTAGGGAGCTGACAATTGCTATTTCACGTTAGAACAGAAATCTGTTTAATAGTATCTCCTCCAGTTTAGCACTTTTTCACTTGATTTACATTTCTAAAATGTCAGTTTTGCAAGCTTCCAATGCTAGATTTATTTGCATTGTTCAGGTGAATTCAGAATTGTCCTTGTATCGATCAACATGAAAACTTCTGCAATGAACGAATAGGCAATGTGTGTGCAAAATGTAATTTTTAATCTGCAATGAAGTGATTGTTTTGCAATTTAGGGCAAGTTAATTTGAACGCTTCTATCGCAAATGATCTTGTATAATTTGTAGGTAAAATGTCTCAATGGGTATAGCATCTAACTAAGTAAAATTCGGACTAAAGTTTTAGTAAAAAAATGTTAGAACATTACTAGCATTTAACCATCGCCTTCCTATGCAGGTGATTTGTCTAAACTCAAACTGAAAAGTGAACTACAAAGGAATGACTACCTTCTCGGAATTTCGGGTTGCTCTTTCCACATTTGGAATGAGGGTTTCAGTGGGAAGTTTCTGAAGTTTCATTGCAATTACTTTCTAGGCGACTTTGTTCCCCCCAATGAAAAGGTATGATAATATTCATGGTGTGTATTAAATATTGTGTTAATTTCATCAACACTTTAACCTACGCGTTTACTTTCTAATTAGATGTATCTAATACGAAACCTTAATTCTGACGTTTGGGTATCTGGGATACTGCAGTCTTTAAAGAGGATTTTTACATTTTAAATGTTCAATTATTTCGATACTTTAATTTCAATTTTATAAGATGCAGATTACTTCTGGAAAAAATTCCATTTAAAACGACTTGTATTTTTTGGAGCAATGAAAATTTTCCTTGTACTAATTGAGAAACTTCATACCAACTTTTAAAACTGCAAGGGTTTAACAAAATATTCAAACTTAAAAAAACCTCTTTACTACTAAAGAACTAGGTTGCGAATAACAGTTGTTGGTTTCTATTGATTTATTCCGATATACAATCTGCTTTCAGACTGAAATACTTCTCAACGTATGAATCGAACTTAAAAGGGACAAGACGGGCATACGAATGTACTTAACGTAATTTCTAAACTAATCAATGTCTAGGTAGTTATCAATTCGTCAAGGTTATCCAGATTAGGAATTTGAAATGCTAGCCAAGATGGTGAACTCTACTTTGAACTTTATAAAATCGCAATATTTTGGAAATTTTTTCCACCCCTTGCATTTTTTTCAGTCCTTAGCCTATATTATATACAAAGAAATGTCTCTATTAAATTGTGCGATATCGCACAATGTTTGAAATCGACTGTGACACTTCTAATCTTATTACGCTAGTCAAACGGATTTTAATGTTTGGCGTAGTATAAATTTGAGGTTATCTCCAGAACTCCGTCCGACTGTTAACTCTTAAAGCTAGTCATTTTCACTAGGAAGAAGGAAATATAAAACTGCGAGAGACATCAATTTACTGCCTATAAATTCTTCATGGGTACCTCCTTTAATTTTGGATACTAATAATTGCATGAAATATTGAAACGGGTTCAAATGAACACGTGCCATTTAAAATTACCATCTAAACCAATTTAAAGGCAAATTGGCAATTCTAGGGACAATAAAGTAGGTTAAATAATCGCAAGTGTGTTTCGCTTAGTTAACTCAAACGATAAAGTAATCCCTTCACTAGATTTTCCTTGTATTTTTTGCATCGGGACATTAATCATTGCATTTAGTTTTATTGTTCTCACTTGCATAAATTCCTGTGATATTTTATGCCTGACATTGGGTTGTAATTGGAGATTGCTCATTATATATTTACAGTCGGCATGTTCATTATTTTTCAGGATTATCCATGAATTTGATTCGGTGTGCATGAAGTGCTTCGCCAGTGATCCAATCTTGCCTTGCCCTTCATAAAGCCTTGCAACTAACCAATTCTTCAAAGTACCGAGAGGGGAAAACTTGCCAATTGTATGGTTAAAGTGTATATTTCAGAATTGTCTTTGGAGGACTTCAGACATCATGGAGAAGTAACCTGTTTATTTAATGACTTAATATGAGCTTGGACCTTAAAAATGTTAATTGATGTGGTTAATATCTTATTTGCTATCTTTTCCTCAGGCTTGTACTTGATATAAAATCAGATTTAACTTAATTGATAATAAATGGTATTCTACAACTGTACAGGGAACTTCAATGTATGTAGTAGCAGTTCTCCCATTTCATAATTCTTTTAACGTTTTAAATTTTCTTAAACGCACCTAGTTTCGAGTAATTTTGAATGAAACGGACCAAACTACTTGAATTCGCGCAATCCCTACACGAACTATAGTTTAATGTTGACATAAGATCAAGTAGCAAATCCGATTCTAGATTAAAATCGGTACGAAAAAATTACAAAATTTAGATATGAAATTCTTGTGAATTTAGGCGATCATTCTCTGCTAATGAAGTGTGCAGTAAGACGTTTGATACTCAATGCCCGAAATTCCGATCTTAAATCTATTGAATCGTCCATTTGGTTTCGCTTGATTTGTTTCACTTCAGTTACACCTTATACAGCTCGATAGATTTTTAAGCTACATGAAAATGCGTAAGATAATATTGGACATTTGAAACTTTCTTGCATTAAGATTTTTGTTGGGATCGGCTTCTTAAATGAAATTGGTTATAGCAAGCTATCTAAAAATCAATGTTCACCTCAACCCATTCCCCGAAAAAAATGAATAGATCATATACTAATATCGCAACTCTAGCCAGAAAGAATATTTCTACTAAAATTTCTAATTTTCAATAATTTATTGAACAATGCGATTGTTCAATAAATTCTGGTCTCGGATACCACGTTTAATTAGCGACTCGCTCAAAACCATCGAAACGTCAAACCATCTAACTAGAAAAGGCAAAACTCGTCAATAGGGAATTTATTGAAATAGAATCTAGTTTCCAAGAAACTAGATTTTAAATCTTGAATTATTGATTTGTGACGTGACAAATTAAATCTTGCCAATTTTCGATTGTTTGTCATTTACAAAAACTCATTTTTCGCATTCAGAGCTGCATATTAAAATTCTTTAAGGTGGTCATAATTTAATGTATACACACGAGTAAGATCTGAATCGGAGGGAAAAAATCGTCTGAATTTAATTGACACGAGACTTGGTACCAGCTTCAACTACCAATACTGAAAATGGAAATTACACTTAACAGGTTCACTAAAGTAGAAACAAAAGGATAAGGTATCGAGAATGTGCAGTAAGGAATGCTGGGTAACACGTTAATATGCTGGTCCCTGTTTACTTTCCGTCTAGACTGTTTGGGACGGGCAGTCTATAGGGAAAGTATCGGTCCCCAGGATACCGACATTTAACGTGTTAACTATTTAGGTTGGTAGGAAAACTGAAAGCTACAGTCTCAAATAACGACGCGTTAAATGGGATTGGAATTTACTTAACCGATTAAATTTCAATTTAACAGGAGGGGTGGAAGGTTGAAACCTGTTAAGTATAATTTACATCTCAAACATTGGTAGCGACAGTTGGGAAATATAGGGCGAGGCAAGATTTAAACTGCATTAACTAATTCGATGCTTGTAAATTCTATACGGAAGTGCTGAGTTTTTAACTTGTGCGCGCATATATTCAAAACGATCGATTACTCAAGATAATTTTAATCGTAGATCTTTCGAGTATGTTGTCTTTAACCTTCTAATCGAATTTTACTGCAGGTATACTAAAATATCACTTTTCAGCGATTGGGCTGGTATCAAAATGCAATATTGATTGAAAACGGATAAAATCATTCTATATGAATAGTTTAATGCCTTAACTTTAATAAAAATCAGCTTTAGACGTACACTTTGGCAAGATATAAATTCTCTAATGAGTATTTGAGGAAGCTCGACATTAAAATGAGAAATTGGAGATTAGATTAACTATTGAAACGTGATGGGACCAACAATATAATTCTGAAGATACCATAACAAAATTACTTGAAAGAAATCCTTTAGAAAGACCTTTATCCGAGTTGGTCAGTTTAGAATAAGGCAATTTCCTTGATTTTAAATTGAAATGGCAATTGTCTGTAAAAATGCTTCATCGCATAAATACAATTCTTTCCATTATGACGCTTTTTTATTCCAATCATAAGACAATTTTCCAGGAAAACGTTTGATAAAAATATACTGGATTCAATTGCAAAATGTCATTAACAGAATTGAAAGCTATCCTAGTGATTGAAATAGCCGTAGACTTAATTGCGCATAAATTCTTTTACAATAGTTTAATTCTTGAATATGTGCATTACAGTTGGTTCATTTTAAACCGTATACATAAATTTAATTCCCAAAGGTCCGTTTCATTTTGAATCCAAATTTATTTCAAATTGTTCTTTATTGAAACCTTATTTTTCTGTAAATGAATGTCTAGCTCGATTAATGTTTGCTGTAAATTTAGACCAACTTTAAGTGATGCATTATTTTCTTTTTGGAACTTAAGAATTCTTCAAATTGCATCAGACTTTGCATCGCATGTTTTTGTCGGTGGTTATAGGTCAATATCCATATTTCAAACCTTTTTTAATTAGCAGAATGATTCGTTTTTCATTGAAGTTCCCTTGCTATATTAAGCATTCTCATTTAAGTAGACTGTAAGATTTAAAACTTACATGAATTAAATTTTGTGTATTCTGAAATTGTTGTAGATCTTGAAAAATGACTCGATCATGCAAGCTGTTATTCTCTTTATTTTATAGAATTTTTCAATAATTTTAAGAGTAGTTAATGAAATTCAACTGTAGCAAGTTCTCTGTTTCGATTACATATCAAAATTTCTACATGCTTTAAGGCTGGATGATGTATGCTTAGATAATGAAACACACTTAAATTGCGAATGTTTTATAATGGTTAGTAAAGGCTTCGAATGGGAAGTCCAAATTCGGTTTCTCAGACTTTTCAAAATTTTTAGTATTTAAAAATGGCTCTAGTTAAATCGGTTCTTCACTTAAATTTCATTAGGTGCCATAAATTTGAGTTTTAAAATACAATTTGCTTCGTTTAATGGAAATATGAAAGCTTCATACCAAATTCTAAATTCATTTAGTATAATTTCTAATTTTTGGAATTCTGGTAATCCCAAAAGCAATAATGTCTCCTTTCAGAAGTTCAGGATGGTTTAAAAAATAGATTTGCGAGTCGGTATAAGTGTTGAAGTTTTAATCCAAACTAAAATGGCAGCAAACTAGATGTTAATTTAAAATCGGCCCAACTGAATTTCAAACTGATAGTTTTAGTCTTGAATTTAAAAAGCCTTCAATTAGTTTCCTTTAATTCTATAGTCAGAAATCGTTAATTCTTTTTTTATATAGTAATGGGTTCAGATAGTTTCGAATATTTTGTATCGCATTGAATAATTGATTTCATGTAAGGACTGTGTTGGAAATCTCATTTTCGTTCCTGAACGTCGATAATTTTACTACTTTAAATGATTTTACAAATTTGGAATTAAAGCTGCTTATTTTCATTAATTTCAAGACCAACAAATGCTTAAAATTTTCTTAGTAACCTATTGAGAAATAACTGCTAAAATGTAATCTAATGTGCGGAGTTGAAGCCGATTTAAACAATCCAATTTTCCCCTCTAAAATTTGAGAACCAGACAAGGGTGTTATTTCTGATCTAACTTGTATATGTAATTTGAACTTTAAAGCTTTTTAGTAGTTTTATAAAGCTTAGTCATCCGACATAAAATTTTCGAGTGCTATCTTAAAGAACATAAATCGAAAGTACTTGATCATTAATTTCTGCTGAAAGAAGACGCTGGCTTGCCGGCGAAGCTAATGGACTATCTTCTGCTATATTTAGAAGTGGAAACATTTTGATCATGATGCTTGGCCAACATCTTATCAGAAAGTTTCGAAAGGATTCTTGCAATTGATCTCTTGAGCAGGAAACTAATAGGCATTTAACAATCAAGTAGTGGTAAATCTTAAATTTCGAATTTTTTTTTAAGGCAAAGTTTATTCATCGGGATGACTGAGCTTTTTCCATTTTAAATTGTTTAAAATAAATATGTTCCGATAAATTTGATTTAATCTAATTTCTGTGATCTTGGATGACGGAGCTTGTCTGGTTAATATTTTATAAATATTTAAATATTAAATACTTTTCTGTCGCCTTATAGTAAATCTAATTTTCAAGTAACTTGCGTTCCACTGAATTATAATTCTATTTATAATATACTTGACGAATGATAAAAATGAGTTCTTCTGCCAAGAATGCTTAATTCGTAGTTGCATTTCAATTTCCCTGAGCTAGAATATTTAGGTCACTTTTGAATAGTCTCGAGCAGATTTTGTGCGCCACCAATAATGTGTCTAGATTAATATACCTAAACTGAAACATTAACTGCTGGCATCGCAACTTTAAATTTTTTAGTGAATTTAAATCCACATTTTCTGTAGCTTCTAGATTTCGAGATTTCAACAGAAACTTTGATTTTTTTCAAATTCAATCCAGTGGGTAGATAAAGTTTGATTTTCTATTCGGGTGTAAATTGGTAATACATTGTTGAATAGAAGGAAGTAATTATAATAGCCTGGGGATACAGGCTTCTACAACACTTAGTACATCAAGCAAAACTATGGAATAGCAGTGTAGTTTAGATTTCTAATTTAGGCACAATGTAGTTTTGAAATAATCGGTTTCGAAATTTAATTTACATTAATCGACTAATTCTCTAGAAATACTGATGAATGGCATTAAATTTCTTAAAGATTTCTTCTAGTTAAATCGTTTTGCAATTTAATTGCCATCTTGAACCTAGCCGGTACAATCTATTTCGTGAGGGAAGATTGTCAGTGACTGTGCTAGCCAGTTAGCTGACGATCGTCTTCAACCCCGAAGCATTTTGACCTCGATGCCTGACCAGCATCGAAGACGAAATGGCTTGCAATTTCAAACCGCACAGAGAAAATAGCGTAGATTCGAAGAGAAATGAAAATTAAACTTCTGAAAATACAATATTTAGCCAAACCTACAAAATAAATGGTTAGGAAAACAGCACTGGTTATAGTACTAATTACGTCTCTAATCTTGCTGTTAATTTCGAAACTTTCGTCAGTTTTGCTTGAGTACTACATTTCTTGTAATAAAATGAAAATCGAAATCACTTCAGAAATAATTTGAACCAAATTCTTGATATTGTCTTTTAAGAGATTTTATAAATTCTAGATTCTTAAGTCATTATTCTTTAAAGTTGTAGTTCGTTTGCTTGCATTTAAAACCATTGCCCTTTTGTTTTAAGACGGCTCGTATGACTAATTTTCTTAGGATTCGGGTTCACGTTGGAAATGTTTCCCATGCATAACTTGTTTATTTTATGTCGCAAAAATCCACTGATAAATTCTATTGCATCATACGCTAAATTTACTCCCAGCATCCATCAATGCGTATCGCAATTCGAAGATAAATTGAACTTGTTGAAATGAGGGTGATCTTTAAATTAGGGTCAGAACATGATTTTTAATTTAAAAAATTCATTTTGAAGCCAAAACAAAATACTCTTTTATTTTGGAAGCCAATTTCTATTCTGCCTCCAATACTAGAGAATGATATAGATAAACCGGAAATAAAATAACTTCGATTTGAAGTTGCCTAGATTTTTACGTTTTAATTGTAGTGAAAAAACGAATGTCGGGATTTTGTTGAATCTGGAAGTAACCCTATATTACTATTAAAAATTTAAAAATACTAGTATAATTTTTAATTTTTCAAGACTCAAATGATACTAACAATGAGCTTAATTGAATTGAATTTCATTTGCTTAATTTATTAGAGAATGTTTTAGAAGCTTCATAGATTCATTAGAGAAGATGAATATTTTAAGTTATGAAATACATCATCCAGCCTTTCTTAGCTAGTTGGATCACCTTATAAAAAGTATAAAATTTAAAACTAACTTTAATATTAACTATATCTGCTTAAATTGCATTTAAAGCCTTATTTTATTCCTCTAATGATTAGATTTATATGCACGAGTATTTTCTGATGGTTTAAAAGTACAAGATATTAAAGAACTAGAATCGTAATTGAATTTAAACAATAGATACAAGTCAATGATCTTATTAAATTTGGATTGAACTTGAAGAAAATGGTATATTTAAATGATTATATTCATCGTAGATTCTAATTGCAATTAAAGATCATTTCCTCTAAAATATTATTCTTGGCAATCTGTAATGTTTACCTTAAGATTGAATAAAATATCTAAAACTGTTATAGAACTAAAATGTACATTTTCTTCAATTTTAAATAAGTTTCCTGATTTATTAAGTTTAAATTATTGAAGAGATAACGGATACATAATGAAATTTTATGCTTTCAAATTCATTTGAATCGTGTTGTCTCAAATATTCGAAGTTTTGTCCACTGAAATGGAACCAGAACTGATGCATTAAATATTTGGAGAAATGATTTGGTCCTCTTTATTGCATAATGGGATTTAAATTGGTTGACGTGGGAGTTCATTGAGATTAAAAGGAAATTAAGTCTCGTATTAAATTTTGCAATGTGTAATCTTTTACTATGGATTCTAGCACAGATGCAAGATTTTAATTTAAACCTCGTTATTATAAATGTGCAATTTAAGCATGTTTTTGTTTGAAAAAATTGTGAATTGCTAATACTAGACTATTAAATAAATCTACTTATTTTGTATCCATAAATACTTGATCCCATAAATATTCAGGTTCAGTTAATTATAATTCATTTTCTAAATTACCAGTATGAATGATTAAATATATGCAATAGTAAAAGTAAATACTCCATCAGATTTTTTGATTTATTTTTATTGTGTATCATTATTTATCCAAGTGCTTAATTTAAAATGTATCTATTAATTCTAGATTTAATGATTCAAATACAATAGCCTAGTATAATTTTCAATAATAGACAAGTGTAAAAAAAAAAGTTCCTTTTTCCTGTAACCAATAAATTTGAGAGCTATATTTCGCTTAGTTGCAATTTTTGTCTATGTATGCATGTGTGCTTTTGTGTAATTTTTAAGATTTTATGAACGATGTTCCTGTAATGACCGATTTTTCTGGTCCTTTATCGTACGGACAACTAATTTTGTAAGACTCTTGACATTATAAATTTATATGAATTCATGTCTAATGTAATTCATGAGCAAACGTTTATTGAAGCAAAAAGTATGAAAAAGGAAAATCTCTTTCCTGAGACGCCTCAAATATGTTTATTAATAAACTTGGTTCTTGTTAATTTGGAGTGTTTATTTTTATACTCACTTTCGTCTTTTTAAAAGTAATGTGTAATGTTGCATATGTCTTTCCGCTATAAAATATGAGAATTCTAGTGACTAATGCTTTTAAAATTCCCAGATTCTCATTTAATGAACTTTATTAATTTTGATAACGGTTTTAGGACACACTTTATGGACAATAATCATTCAGTTGAATTTAAATTGATTTGTGAATATTTGGAAGCTAAATGTAACAATTTTCATCGGTAGAATATCATCTGAATTTTCAAATTATTGATAAAATGTCCATTCCTCTTTTTATGCTATTTTCGTGAACTAAGCTCTTTTTGCCCTGTTCTATAGGATCTTGCGAAAGATAAATCAACTAACATCGGTCTTTTTATAAAATCGGACTTTCTACTTAATGGCAACTGAATGGCTAAGCCTTACCTTCCTATAATCTATATTGGCGATTTTTCTGCTAAAAACGTCTTGAATGTTCAGGCTTTTGTTGAACCCTTAGATCGCTTTGTAATTTGCGATTTCGTGTTTGTGTTATATTAACTTGGTTCCTTCACGGCAGTTGTTAAAGTCCGTTTTTCGCCATATGTTGGGTCGGTGTTCGTTCAGACCTGATATTATGCTGATTTTCTTAAATTTGATGCTAACTGTAATTCAAGAGCTTAGAAATGTGGTGAATTCAATATCAGTTTGAAATGAGCATAATGATTTTTGTTAACTCCGCTTTTGCGGAGTGCAAGTTTTTATTCTAAATTTTGCATAGCAAAGGATTTTTAGATTTTTACCTTTTTATCCTCTGCAATGCAGGTGAACTTTACAAGGTTCTCGGGTGTCAAATAATCTTAAGAGATGAATTTCTTGCAATAGTAATGATTGAATTGGGATTATTTTGTTGCTTTCAGAAACTTATGAAATGAACTTTTTAAAATTAATGGAGTGTAAATGTTAATACACACTTCTCTTCTTAAATAAAATGTCTGACAATCTAAAGATTGAACTCTTCTACGTCATTTTAAAACAAAAGTTTAGCTTCCCATCTATATCTATTTTGGTCTTGTAACCATTTTTCTTTTTTGAAAATATTTTTAAACGTAAATTGTGTAGTATCCATTTTTGTAGCGAAATGGAATTGTGAATTTGTTTCAATATTGTCCCAGTGTCCGTATGTCATACTTACTTTTAAAATGAAATGCTCTTCATTAGTTGAACGCAAAAATGTCATTGTACTATTGTAAATTTTAAATTATAACGTTTAACATTTAAATTTTATCTAAACACGCAGCATTTTTTGTTTTTATACATTTACTATGTATGCAGTTATTGTAACTAATAGTTATAAAATTATTTAAATATTTGTACACGATAATGATATAAACATAATTTAAATCATGCATAGTATATTAAACTTCGTTTCATTGGTGTAATATTAAAGTTCATTTACTATTTTGTAAGCAGGATTGTATAAAAGGACAAATAATCATGAAAACTATTGTAAATATAGTATTTATAACATAGAACAGATAGCATTAATATTTCGAGATAGGGATTTAATCCATAATTTTTATAGCATGTGTGTACTGGTATAAGGATAATTTACGTGTGATAGCTATAAGTTATACATGAAGGTTTTTTTTTTCTGGAATCACTCTCAGCGTTAGTATTGACTTTCGATTTAATTTGGGCGGCAATTTTTATATTTAAATTTCCCCTTTATTTACGGTTTTCTATATATAGTATTACACATTTTTACTGTAAGAATTTATTTTGTAACTATAAGCATTTTCATACATTAAACTCTTGTCTTTTGGGAGTAGCATTTCTTACTTGCAAAGATCGATGTGAAGTGTGGATTGTTTAAACTTTAAAAACAAATCTTACATTTATAGAAATTTAAAGGCAATTCTAATTTATCGCATTGAAGTAATTGTTAATATTGCTAGTTTTTAAGTATCAATTATTCTGATTTTGCAATTGTAACGAAATGAAAGAACTTTTAGATTTTCAGGGAAGTTTATGTACTCAGTATTTTTTTCTTGCAGTTTAAATCGCAATATTTCCTTTTTACAAAAGTTAATAACTTAATACAGGAACCTCTAAAAATGCTAGACACGTTTAGAAATGAAGTGAATAAATCTTAAAATTTGGAACCTTTATTAAATGCTTCTCTTACTTTAGTTTTTAATATCTTAATTTTTTTATTAACTCCTATTTTTGAAGCTTTTTTCATGAAAAAAATGTCATTAAAAAGGGGGTAAATATTTCGGATAAACAATACCAGTTTTTGAATTAAGAAAAAACTCGCCTTTTATATTGGTCATATCCATTTCCAAGCGAATATCTGCCAATAAATCCCAATTATAACTTCAAATCCAGTCTTTCTAGCCTCCATTGAAATCAGTTTTGTCATTTGCTGAAAGGAATGAAATCTACAAAGGCAAGGTGCTAATGTGATAAAGGATTTTAAGCTTGCCCGCTGTTCTAGATCTCTGGAGTGTGTGTGGGACCTTAGGATGGCAACTGAGATACTGCCCTTGCCAAATCGAGAAATACTTCTCATTCCTTTTACCAGAGAAAAATAAGTAATTGTACAACGCCCAAGACATTTTGTAAAACGTCAACAAAGGTGAAACAGTGCATGTCGGTTTGAAATTCAAACCATTTAGAAGACGATTTTTGCAGAGTAACTTTTTTTATAGCACTGGTTGGGGCTATAGGCTAATATAGAATGACACAAGATGTTACAATTTCACTGACGAATAATCAACTAATGTATGATATAAATAAATGCAAATTTTAGATAATCTGATTTTTCCCCTTTATTTTAGAATCAATATTTCCGGGTATTTGTTTGGAAGTGTCATTTCATCTTCATCCACTAAAATATTTATTAGCTTTCTTCTGAAATCGAAAATATAATCTCGATACTGTATGTGAGGTGTCTAAAAACAGCTTCATTTGAATTATCTTGTCAGTAGACTTTTACCCTTGACGTATGACCTGGGAGATATTCGTTAATTCCCTGAATTTTTCAGTAAAAAACATGACAGCTGTGTGTGCATGCATGCATGCAAAATTTATATTAAATTTTTTAATCATTTTTGCAGCAGAAATTATATTCAAAAACGCATACGTCAAAAAATAATTCAATCAAGTTTAGAAGTTGGAATAAACAAGAAATTCCAGAAACGAGATGATTATTAAAATATTAATTTAACATTTAACAATATATTATAAAAACTTATTTTAAAATTTAGAATAAAATTTATTTTAAAATCTGTAATTTAAATATTTGTTGAAAATGCAATTACTCGTTCTGTAACTAATTATGTTCTAAAAGAAAAAAAATCAAATTTTACTTGTAAACATGTGTTTAAATATGGAAAGCAAAACGTTAAACTATTGAATTCAGTACTTTATGAAATGTCTTACCATACTTCTTAATAGTGATTGTTATAAAATTCATTTACATAACATGTATAAGCATTAAAAAAAGGTTTAAATAGGAATTCAATGTTTATAACAAGGTTTTCACACATTATGCATTCATGGTTTTATTGACTAAAAGACAAAACTACTAAGGGGTAATCTATTAGGAAACACAGAGCAAGGAATTAGAGATGGGTCCAATATTTTAGTCACGAATCAATTAATAAACTTTTATGATATCAAGTACATGTTCACATACCTTTCTTGGAATGTATCTTGTTCAGGGTAATTGCTCATGTTGGTAATATATACAATAACCTTCGAGACATCCGTCTTTATTAAAAGATGTCGGTAATCGATATAAAGAAGTCTACGCATTCGGGATTAATATATAGGAAATTGGGTGAATAATATGTAATTATGAAGCAGGTGAATGTATTCAGTTTGCATTAAGTATAAATTCTTAAATATAAAAATTTGCGTAAAAGAAACGCGAATTAAAAAAAGAGCCTCGAAATAAGAGTAGATGTTGCTATAAAAGAAAACGCTAGGAATGACATTTTACTCCCATTAATGATGAATTCCTCTAAAGCCATAATGATGTGGTTTGCAATGCTTTGTGTAGTTCTTTTTGCTGTACTTGGTAAGTTGTGCTAGGTAGTATGTAAGGATCGATATTACTGTCTACATAAGAACAATATTCGCTGTATAAAGATGAATATTTTTGTGTTCTTTTATATAAATCTACATACAGCCTTTGTTCGATCTGGATCAACTTTTGAAACCATACCCTTTAAATCTTGAAGAAAGTCAGGGCCAAATTTTCAAATTTTTAAAATTAAATAAAATAATTTAATCAAGAATTTTTAAACTGTATCATTAAAATAACTCATTAAAATGATTTACACAACGTCATGAGAAACAGAAAAATTGTCATTTGAATTTTACGCCAATTTCATATTTGCATTTCAACCCGCTTCAGTTTTAATATTTTTTAATGTTATTTTATACGTTGTCAGTAACAATGTTTTTATTTCTCCGATGAAATTTACATTAAATTCGCTATTACATAAGAAATTCAATTTCGTGCTTTTGTCAATATTAAAATAAAAATAATAAATCTTTTTTTGGACATTAACTCCCTTCCTCTTCTAGGATCTGCAGTAAGTTATAATAGATTGATTAAATTCATACTTTTCAATATCATTGAATAACAAATTGAAATTTTAAATTAATATATTTCACAAAAACTGTTTAACAGCCAGGAAAGATTGTGCTATTTATGAACAAGATGATTGCTAAAGGTAATTATTTTTATATAAAAATTTCAGCTTCCTTGTGTGAAAAAAAGTTTTAATAGATACTGTTAATGTTAAATGTTAAAAAGATTAAGTATTAATAATAGATAATGTTAAAAAGATAATGTTAATGTTAAAAAGATTAAGTGACTAAATGTATGTGATATATACATAAGAATTCAATACACATTGCATCAATCTTTCTTAATCATTTAAACAATTATAAAAAATCGTATTTTATTCATATACTGACTTTTCTTTTGAACCTATCAGAAAGACTTTATTCTTTTTCAAAAGAATTTAGTGTCAATAATTCTTCAACTAAAGTACACACATCATATCAAAAATTTCCTTTGATTTAAATAAACTAATCGGCAAAGTCTTACCTCGCCAAACAAATGCCAAGTCATCACTGCCAATGGAAAGATGGCTGCTGAAATATATGACCCAATAACTTCTAGAAGTACGAAAAAGGAAGTTAAAAAAGCTTGAAATCACCTATGAAACATTGAAATTCTTTTGAGTTTTAAACTATTAATCTTTAATTGTGCATATTTCTTTGAGTTGGTTATCTCAGTAGCCTTTTTTACTACCTATAGGCGTTTTAAAAACTCAAGCTATCACCCAATTGCAATTTACAATCATTTTACGATTTTGAGGGGTATAAATATTTTGTTTTGAAAAAAAAAATCTATTTTTTATAATTTTTATATTAAATTCCATTTATAATTATTCAAATTTAATTTTAAAAAATTGTCAATATTTATCAATATCCTGTTGTCTGTTCGAGTTAATTCCGATGGTTAAAAAGATTTCATTGCGAAATTTCTTCTATCATTTCGCTAGATGTAATGGATAAAATTCACTGGAAAAAATGATTTTCTCTTATTTATACATTTGTTGATAATCGGAAAAAGAAATCCGTTTTAAAATGTCGATGATTTAAAAATTTTTCTGTTGTATTCTCTTCTTTGCTAGCTCTGGAATGTGTTAAAGATTTTTAGATCTTGCTTTCTCTACTGACCTTTCATATTCGGTTCGGCCTGTACTTAAGTCAAAACCTTCATTTCAATTCAGTCTTCTAATGAATCGAAAATATATTCCATGTCTTGATATGCCGTATTTAAAGGAAATATTGTTTATATATTGTTTGCTTTAGACAAAAAAGCTCATGAAATCAGATAAAAAAAAAAGAGAATAGCAAAAAAAAAAAAAAACACTATTATACTTTCCTACCTTCCCCCTCCCAGTAACAACAAGATATTGTATATAGTTTATAAAATATTGAAATTAATGGGAAATATCGAAAATGGTATAATTATACAATATGCATCAATATCCGAAAGAAATTAAATATTTTAAAAGAATTGATACAGTTAAATTCAAGAACAAAAAAATTAGTTATTGCTTAATAAATAATTTAATTTAAAATTTTATTTCAAAGTATTAATTAAAATAATTTTTCATTAAAAGATTAATATTGTACAATATTATGAAAAAATTATAGAGAATTCTACATTAGACAACATGGAACAATATTGAAAATTATACTGGAAATTTTACGTTTGTTTGTTAATCAGTGCTGTGATGTTATATTTGAGAATTATGTAATTAATAATAAGATGTAATAGTTCATTATTATTTTTTAATTTTAAATTCCTTTAATTTTATATTTGTTTTATCTGAAGTGATTAGATAGTATGGATAAATGTTTATATTTTGTTTTATTTTGATTTTTGTTTAAACTAAAATAATGTTTGAAACATATAATTATGAATCAATTTTTAAGAAATTCTCCATCCAAATTTTACCATAAATAGAATATTTAAAAGCATTACACTTAAATAAGTTATCAAATATTTCGTTGTTCGGTTCTTATTTTACAGAGAGTTGTATTTCATATTATTGTGAGTAATGGAATTTTAATTTTCAGTATTAAATATTGGGTATTCAAATAGCAATATTTTTGAAACAATAATACTAATTTTATTATATATTTCAAAATTAAGTATATTTGTTCTTAACTTTCATAATCCAATAGTAGATTTAAGTTACAAGGGAAGTAGTTTCCTCTTTGACTCCAAATTTAAAAATAATAATTAGTACTATTAAAAAAATACTATAGTACTATAAATTACTATTAAAAAGTAGGGCATAGAAATGCATGATACTTCTATTGTGATAAAAATTTGGTTTAGACAAATATCCATATCATTATGTGATTGCACAGAGGTATTTTGATTAATAGAAAGGGAGCGTTGTTGTATATTTGTTTTTGTTTTCGATATATAAACCAATAAGTATATAACAATACTTACTAATAAAAGTCAGTTCACGATTGTTAGTAGAATAAATTTCAAATACAAGGACTAAGGTTTAAATGCAAAGAAAAATGGGAAAAACAAATAAATACGCAAAAACAAACAAAATTGTTCCAATATTAACAGAAATATGCAGTTAATGATATAAAACAGCATGGTATATATATGAGTTAAAGAAGCATGATCAAATTAAAAAAAATAATCAAGATACAGGTACAAAAGTATCTATGCAAATATATGTAGGCAAACACACTGAAATAAAGCTTAAACAATACGGGAGGAAAATACTATCAAAAGGTAATGAAAGATGATTTACTCTGTACAAACTACAAAGGCAGATAAATGAGAAGGTCAAGCTATATTGTCCTTTAGAAGACAGCTCCTGAGTTTGAGTCTTTCCGGAATAAACTTGGTGCATTCAAATATCAAATGCTTGGTATTATGAACAGCACCACTGTGGCACGAACACCTATAAGTCAGTGGTAAGTTGAATCGTTTTAAATAAGCTTTAAAGTTTTTAATTCCAAGAAGTGCATGCCTCTCCGAAATGCCTCATAGTTGGAGAACGTTTCATTCTGAACTGCCAATTTACTGCACTGCACACACACACACACACACACACACACACACACACACACACACACAC
>JAPMOQ010055038.1:1485734-1507440 GCA_026543055.1 Argiope trifasciata | reverse complement strand
CACACACACACACACACACACACACACACACACACACACACACACACGCGCGCGCGCTGAATCATATGTATAAATGGATTTGAAATTAGAAACAATGAGACTCTGTGATCAGAGCTTACCACTTACACAACAAAATGCGCAACTACGTAATTGAAGAACTTATATCAAGTTTCATCCTTATGATTTGATCCAATATCAAGTGTATCGATATAAGCATTCGCGCTTCCAGAATTATTTTTTTCTTTTTGTATTACCCTCTAATATATATATCCAATGTCTATCATTTTTTATGAAACAACTGATTAATGTTTTAGCTGATAAACTTTAATCATTTATATATAAGAATATATCTTAAAATATATATATCAAAAATATATCTCTTATATATATCTCAAAAATATAAGAAAAGGAATGAATTGCGATATAATATTTTTACTTAGTTCAATAAAATATAGAACGAAAATTGGTAATTTTTTAAATATTTTTTCTCATTTTTAGGTGTAAAAAGTGATAGAGAATTGGGTTACGACAATTCAAGAGGTAAGATGCTCTTTTAATTTTCAGAAGCACTAGTCAGTATGAAAGAAATAAGTAGTTAATTTTCTGCAAATATAAATACTATATAATACTATATATACTTTATACTATAAAAATGGTATATAATTACATAAAATTCAGAATGAAATTTAAAATTTCTTTTCTGTCTACAGAATAAATTCTTATGAGTTTTGCATAATCCCATGGACTGTTCTTAAAAGAAAAAAATTAACTTGTTTCAAATAACTGTAAGAAAACATGTGAAAATAAAAATATAACTACTTCTAATTAACATGCTTAACTTTTTTTTATAAAAGCAAATGTTAGTCTTATTTTATTACATTCATAATTTTAATCAGAAAAAGCTTTCACAGAGCAGTCCTTTTTAAAATTGCAGATAAAAAGGCTGTAAAATAATTGTAATTCATACGGAGTATTAGAGGTTTTATGTGGTTAGTAACTGAGAGTAGAATTTAAAACTTCAACATGTGACAAAATAAAATATGCCGGAAAAGAGCACAAAACTGTAATTAGTAGTTATAATATTTATGATTTTAACGTACCTTCAAAATGAAAATTCTTTTAAATCCTGAAATTTAAAATTTGATGCATTTTTTGAAAATTTCCCTTCTTTTGTTTATTAATATAACAAATTAAATATTTTCATGCTGTTTCAAATTATTGTTCTACAATTTTTAATATAATTTATTTCTGACGACAGTGAGTTAATTATTCACCACACATTTAGTTCACTAAGCCACATATTAGAAACGTGAAAGTTGAACTGGACAGGATAGAAATTGCAGTCTTGTGGTTCGTTACAGAGTATCAAGACCTCTAGACAAAAATAATTATTCATGTCCGGAAATTTTTACTGACTCATTAGCTTGACCACATACCTCCAGTGAGACGACCGATACGTGTTGAGGTTGTGTGTTCAATGCCCCTTACCCATTTTATTTGGCTATCGAGGAACGTTTTCACGCCGCCAAGAGTTATGGCGGAGCGAAGACGTTTTTGTCGCGTCTGGTGTTACGGCGACTTTTGCCGCGGTCAGAGAGGTTTTTGTGGCGCAACCACAGCAACTGTACGAAGGATATGTGGGAGGTGAGATGTGCTCGGAATAGAAACCGGGACCTTTGGATCTGAAGGCCAGAAACATAACCACAGGGCAAAAGCATGTTCACGTCCCGTAGATGTTATCTGTCTTATTAAGATATCCCCACAGACTCACCCACCAGTGAGTTGACGAACGATATACGTTATTGTTGAGTGGTGATGAATTGGTGTGTTGAGTGAGAGGTTGCTGTGTGTAGCTGTTGTGTCTACTGCGCCGTACCCTTCTTTGTTTGGCGAGCAGAGAGCTTTTTTAGCCATGCCAAGCGTTTTGGCGAGCGTGCGTGAATTGTTGCGTCAAGTGAGTCTGACGACTTTGGTTGCGGATAAATGGCGCCACATCAGTTGCATGAAGATTCATTATTCGAAGTCACCATTGTGGGAGGTTATGTTGGCTCAGAATAGAACCCAGGACCTTTGGGTTTGAAGCCTAGTAACATAACCACAGGACAAAAGCATGCTCATGTCCGTAAGATGTTATCTGTCTTATTAAGATATCACCACAGATACGTTTGTTTGCTGATAGACCGAGGCTACCAATGCGGAAGTTGAATTATCTGGGATAGAACTCGCATTCTTCCTGTTCGAAGACGAGAAACAAGACGACCAGATAAAAGTAATGACTGGTGACTGGAAGTTGTTTCTACCGGACCCGAGTTATTACTTTTATCAAGTGGTTTTATTACTTGGCTACCATCCACAAGGTTGTGAATCCTATCCTGGCCAATGAAACTTCCACAGAAACAAAAGGAAAGTTGATAATTATTCCGGTGACCATAACAGACAAACTGGTATTAATTGTAACTGATTGTCTCAGCTAGAAAAAACAACGTCATTTGAAGCTGAAAAGTTGCAGTAAAGCACAAGCGAGCAAAGAGCACTAATATGTTTTTACATATTTTTGAAATAGCTGATTAAAGTTGCCTGTATATTGAAGAATTTGAATATTTGCAGAATGAAGTTTTATTATTAGAAGCAAATAAACATTAACATTTTAGTTATTAGAAGATCATTTTATATTATCATGTGAAAACATATTGTTTTCGCTTGGGCTTTTTTGAGCCTCAAAATGTGAAGGCAAAAAATTGGTAATTTATCCCTTTTTTATTTTAGAGTCGGTTGTCACATAATAGCTTTTGAAATATCTATTGTTTGCTAATGCAGTTTTGATTTGGAGTAGGGTTTCATAGCATAGTTTTTCCATTACCTATCGTCTGCTAATGTAGTTTATTTTAGAGTCGGTTTTCACTGTATAACTTTTGAATTATCTATCGTCTGCTGTTGCAGCTTTTCTTTTTAGCGATCAAAGTTACAACTTGATTTCCAGATTATACATTATCTGAATTCTTAAATATTGTCTTAATCAATTTAATTCATTAACCAGTTTAAACCAATTTAAAACAATCATGAAATTATTAGATTAAGTAGGGATCGACATTTAGGAAAATGAGATTTTTTTTTTTTTTTTTTCAATCTCAAAATCGGTCGAGCTCCAAAACTTTGTTTGCAAGTCAGAAAAACTGAAAATGAAAAGAGAGAGAGAGAGAGAAGTCTCCTTATTGTTTCAAACTAGTTTAAACTGGTTGATTAATTAAATTAATTAAGGCAAACAAATAATGACAAAAAATAATAATATTCTCACATAATAACTTGAAATTTGCAATAATAGATTTCATTTTTATTGTATAATTTGTTATTATTTATTGTCAGTACATGACTTTATTAATAAAATTAAAAATATCTTTTCTAAAAAAATACTTTTTTCTAATAGTTAGCGACGCACAGGCATTTGGAAATTCAGGTGAGCATTTTAGAGTTAAAAAAGTTGTAATAATAGAAGAAAATAAACAAGGTGCAAAAATGCATTTTTCTTCGATTTTTAATTTCTGGCTTTAAAATGTATACGTTTGCTGTAAGTTCTACATATTTTAAGATATTAAATTTAGTTATCCAGACAAAATAGCGTAAAACAAGTGATTTAAAAAACTGGCCTGTTTCACCATAGCTTTGAGAAACTAATTGAAATTTGAACTTTGAATAATATATATGATATATTTATGTTTACGATGATTATTAATGCATTAATATAAAAATATTTAATTCTAAGATTAAGTGAATTGCTGTCTTCTATCAGCATCTGTTTTTCTTTCTAAAATGCGACTTATTTATTTAATTATTCAGTTTTCCAACTCTAAAAAGTGAATTTCATATTTATGTAAAACAAGTTTTACTACCGTCATATTGATACTCCAAGATAAATATCTAAATTATTGAAACTAGTGTGAACTATGGGTTATTACGCAAAATAAAAATGTTGATATTTTTATAAAACACCTGACTTCCTGACGTGTAATGATGGGTGAAAAAAATGTGCAGTTTTCTTACACACAGTATTAAAATTTACTTATATAATACATATGGAATAAAAAATTATTTTTCTTAAATGTTTATCTTTTTTAGATGTATTAAATTTCTGTATTTTAGTAGAATTTTTTAGATATTTAAATTTCTGTATTTTATCATGTAAGAACATATTGTTTAGTTTAATGTATTTTAATGCTCGAAATCAAGTAAGCAATGAATAAAGCATAAACCGCAAATTTCCTCATCATCTTTTCATTTCATTTATTTTTTATTTGCTTTTACCAGTATTACAATAATATTATGTATACACCTTTGAAAGCAGATGCATTTTTATAAGGTTGACCTGCTTTTACGAGTATTGCTTTATTATTACATATGCTTCTTTGACAGCAGATGCATTTTTAAAAGGATGAAGCAGAATTATGACATCATAGCTGTTATTTTTTATGTAATTATCTTAATTGTTCTTTTAAATGTTTTATTTCTTCATACATTTTAAGATAATAAATGAGCTAGAATAATCACAACCATATTTGTCAATTGATTTTTAAATGTTTTTATCTCTTTATACATTTAAAGAAAATGAAAACAAGATAATAAATGAACTAGAATAATGACAACTGTATTTCTTCATTGATTTTTTAAGTATTTTATTTCTTTACACACTTTTTATAAATTAATAGTAATTTTTATACATTTAATTCTGTATGCATTTCAGTTAAATTAATTCTTTATGCATTTATTATATTATGCATTTATTTTTCTTGATAAATTTATTATATAATTTCTTTATAAATTTATTATACTTATTACATTTTAAGATTTTTAAAATAATAAAAATAAGATAATAAAGAAACTAGAATGATCACAAACATATTTCTTAGTTTTTTATATTTATTTTATTTATGTATGCATTTGGATTTAGCCAACATTATTTCTTTGAAAGAAATGAAATTGTTTTTAACAGGTCAATCAAACCCTAGTCCTCAATCTGTTCCACGTAAGTTTTCTTTTTCTATAATCAGAAATGTCATTTTTTATAAGATTAAACTAAACGGAAAACAAATTCTTTTTTATCGTAAATATGCTTCTTTGAGAGCAGACTTTGACATCTATTTTCAAACCTTTCTCATCGTAATTTATATTTTGAATAATCATTTTAAAATTGAACACAAGTCTTATTTCTTTATTATTATTTTTCATTCCGATTAAAATATCTGAAATTTTACATATTATAATTTAGACTATCAGCATTTTCATTTTATTCCTTCAAAAATGTTATTTATCATTGCTTTCATCATTGGAAGATTTTAATGAGTTTTTATAATTTCCCATGCATTGGACAATTATCTCGATATTTTTGCTTACTTTAAAACTTAAAAGTGATATTTCTAAAAAAGTGATTTTAATATATTTTTTAATTTCTTTTCCTTTGATTGACAAAATTATATTTAAAAAAATTTAGGTAAGCATATTTTGTTCGAATCTTGTTTACCATTATGCTACAATCTGTTGCCAATCTTCAGCACTAAACTTCGATCGAAAAAAAGTTTTATGAACGTTGATGATTATTATAGATTAAATACTTTAATTTTAAACTAAAGAGATCTGTTTCAGAATTATGTAACAAAATATAGAACTCTAAAATGTACGTTGCATTTCAGAAAAACGTGGACAAAATGATAAGGTATATCCGTTATACAACAACTATCAAAAATCGCATAGATACAGATGGTCACTACTGCAATCCGGAGCCACTGCAGGGCGGCGTCTTAAATAAGACATTACACAAAGAGGAGAAATGAGCATTATAGAACATTTTATTGATAAATATTTACTATCATTAGACTAATGAGCCTCCAATATTCAGCCTACTGCAGATGCTCAAATTTTTTGCCTAATACATTGAGATATGCCTGGCATCTACGCTACATGAAACGGCGCACCTTTTTAAAGATATCAGGTATATCTCGAACTCATCCTGTTGCCACAACAATTCATCCTACAAAGTCTACCGGTCTTGCAACAGGTGTTTCATACGCAAGTCCTTTTCAAATTCCCAAAATAAATATCCAAGGGAGACAGGTCTGGTAATTATTTTGGCCACACGATTGGTTCTCCACAACCAATTCAACCACCCTGAAAAATAGTCTGCAAATGTGTTCTGACGTCTGTCCTGAAATGTTCTAGAGTTCCGTTGTGTTGAAATCGACTGTGTCAACAAATAGGTGTCGGAGCATAGGTGTTCAGCATTTCTGGCAGAACCTCTTGTAAGAATGTTAGATAAAGTGAACCATGAAGTCTTTCTGGGATAATGTACGAACAAAGCAAAAAGTCTTCTACAATGCCAGCCCACTCGTTAAGGGAGCATTTGCTCAGCTTGTGTCTCAAAGCCCTGCGTGGCTCCACCGCTCTGTAGAGGCGTTTGAGACCCTCTGTTCTTATATGATTCTTAATCCTTGTTGTAAGGCGGATGTACCATGTCATTTTGTCCCCGTTTTTTTATAAACATCCTGTACAGACAATGTAAGAAAGGACATAAAATCTCAAGCGAAGAACAGGAAATCGTTTAAATAGACATCATGGCGCCATGTGCCATGTTCTAAATAAGTTTTGCATACATTGGGAATATTCTTTATATCGTTTAATGTCTACTATTTTCCCTTCTTCCATCCAACATCCTGTTTTAACATAGTTGTAATATTATTTCGTGTGCTGAATGTAATTTTAAAATGTTTGCTTCTGAATAAATCTTTTCCCGTGTATCTACAGATATAGGGATAAGATTGTGACTTCGGACCCGGCGGGTTTTTGATTCGAGATCCTATTATCGAAGAACCATCTTATAAGTGGGGCTGAAGCGTCGGAGTCAAACGTCCTTCCACTGGTGTGATGTGGAAGTGTTTAGAAGAGGCTGCCAATTCTGGTATCGTACTCATCATCTGACAGCAGTTTAAACTGACGACAAACTAATAACCAAAAATAGCATTACAGTTATTTTTTAAAAAACGGGACATTAATATAACTAAACTAAACTTACCATTCACCGGATAGTGAGAGATGATAGCAAATCTCATAAAAGAATTTGTATTCAAAATAAAAATACAAAATTTATTTTAAAGTAATTTTTCAAAATATTTATCTACACCCAGTCAAAATATGTTATTTTTCTGCCATCGGGAGAAAATTTTTAATGTTAATATCTTCTTACTTTCTTTCAGGACAATACAGGAATCTTTATTCAAAGCAACGTCGCCCTTCTAGAGGTAAATGACAAATATTTTATTTTCCCTTTTTTATAAAAAAGCTAGCCATTTTTGGTGACCAGCTAGAACACCGAAATTAGGGGTTGTGTTGAACTTTTACTGAGTCTCTTGCACATAAATTGATTAGCATGATTCTCTCAAGGTAATATTTTTATGTATCAAATTGACAGATATTGAAAAGATGCTATTTCAATATATTAGGCAGTTTTTTGATAGCACATAAGTCATACTACTGATCTCCGACCCGCTACAAGGGCACAGTTAAACCACGCCAAGCTAACTGACCGGACTACCACAACAGCAACACTGGCCGGAACTGCAGTTGAATCCTAATGACCATCTTTGGCCACGGGGCCACGGTACAATCCTTTTCTTAGGGAGTACGTCCTTTTATTGATGAGAGGAGCGGACATCCATCTATTATTGTAACCACCGGGTTGGAGAGACCCAACCACTATACTGGAAGCATCTCATCTTCAATTACGAGGTGCACCACCTGGGGGATTTTGATAGCATATAAGAAATTTCTTGATGGATTCGTTTCCTTAGTTCAGATGTAAATTGCTGAGAAAGCAAATAGAATCTTACAGCCTTAACTTTCGACAACATTTAAGATTTTATAGAATAAGTCAAATATAGAAACAAAGAAGATCAGTGGGTGTGATCTCATTATAAACTTTTTCGAATATTTTCTTAGGATTCTACTAGTATATTATTAACCCCACGCCTGTAGATTCCAAGGTACGGTCGAATTTAATCCTCCATAAAAAAAATCCATTGTTGGCATTTTTCAAAAATCGTCAACAACGGTTTTGTGCCATGTTTTTTGGAGAGCGCGGTGCGCGAAAAAACACTTCACAAGACAGTGGTTTTGAGAAGACTTGGCATTTTCTCTAATTTAGTGAAGTGGCAGGTTTAAACTTCGGTTCACCCGGAATCCAAAATACTAAGAAATAACCTATTAATATAAGGTCATTGCGGAGTTTCGGCGATTCATCCCTAGCTTGTAGTTAATACAGAAAGATTAGAAAATTAAAATTGTATTTTAATTAATTTACCTAAACCGTTGCAGTAGGACGTAATTGCAGATAGACAGTGAACTTATTGACAATTTTGATATAAACTCCGATACGAATTTGTATTTTAAATGCTAAGTTGTGAACAAATTTTTATTTATCTAACTCATAACGTTTTGCAGTTACGCAAATTTTGATATGTATAGCAATATTTGATTTCCGCCAAACTTTTTGTATGCCCTCTGATCTGAAAATGTTATATTTATTTGTATTAATAAAATTATATTTTCTTATAATTGGCTGCTTTACACACATTTTAGTAAATGTCTTGTGGATTTGATTTGCTGATATAGGTCTTCCTTTCGGGTATTCTGCCATGATATTTATATTTTCTTGAAACATTTCTGACAGTTTTAAGATTTACAGATTTTCCGAACTTACTTTTACATTGCTGTGTCAATTTTTCTGCACTAGTTTTTGGATTAAAATGATCTTCTTTCACAATCCACCTCTCTTCAGGTTCATTAAATATCCTTGGACGGCCTTATCCTTTTTTGTTTTCAATACTATTTGTTTTCTTGAACTTGTGAATAATGACAATATTCATAAAATATTGAGAATAAAACAATAGACACTCAATTTCAAAATATGTCCTATAATGTAAACTAATTTTCAATTTTTTTTCCAATTGCTTTTTACACGATTTCTCACATCAACCGATTATCTTTGTTTCACGCCATTTTTTCTGTAAGTAATCTTATGAGTTGAAACTTTTATGCTTTAAATTAAAGTCTAATAAAAGTGGTTGTAAGTTTAATTCGTCGGATTAGCCATGTATTTGGTGAATTTCTCATTTCAAAAGTGTCCCAATACTTTTTTGACTCCTATTTACCTATGAATGATATTTGAAATGCTAGATGAAATTATAATTCTAAAATACCAATAGAGTTTTCCTTACATACTGTACATGAAAGCTTGAAATATATCTCAATTCATATTGTTTTGATTATAGTGTGATAAATAATTTTAAAAATAGGTTTATAATTATTCCTGCCAAGTGTACCAATACAATACTTTTTTCTGCGACTATATATCTGGATATTTACTGTCTCTGCATTTTTAAAAAAAATTATATCCCCCTATCGAAAGATTACTAAATTAGATTAATGCATATTCAGCTAAACATATAATACTCTTTATAGTGTGTCGTTATTATAATGGCGAGAGATTAAGTAAGCTGCATTATGATATAGTATTTTATAATAAGCTTAACAAAAATGGCAAAGATTATGCACATTTATTGGATGCATTTGATCAGGATGCAATATCTTATCAATTATTTTTTTTTCAGTTTTACTGTGTAGGAATCTATAGGCAGAGCAGATTTGATAAGACGCAAAAGCCAAGATCTTTACTAAGCTGCGCCACACCAAACAGTGATAAAATCAATCAACATGAGGGTATAAAAGACAGAGAAGATAGTAATGCAAAGATAAAAATTAATTGGAGGCCATCAAATAATCACTTATGATAAATTATTGATGGTAAAGATTATAATTTTTCAAGATTTCTGGGTAAATTTTTCTTGTAACTAGGTGGATGATTTAGACTATATGCAACTCTGCTGATAATTCAGATAGACAAATATATCTCTTTGAAAATTTTTGGAATGAAATCAGTCACAATGGCAAACTGCGAAATATTGTTTGATTTTCTAATATATGGAGTACATAGGAAGTATTGTAACCAACAAAAAAAATTGAACTCTAGATTTTAAGGAATTTTCATATTTCAGAGTTCCTTGTGTTAGATAATGTTTGTTATTTTGTCCATTAATTTCTTTATTCCAAAAATACAATTCTATAAAAAACAAGCTTAAATTATTTACACTGTTGCCACACAAAACTTAACTAATACTAGTTCTGTGGATAAATATATACATAGGTGGCTCTACTTGACATACTCCTACCTTTTGATAATACAAGTTTTATCAAAACAATTTCTTAATTAAACTTAAATTTACCCTAAAAGTCCATTTTAAAGTTATCTTAAAATCTTCCCTGAAAGTTCAAAGTCCCTGAATTTAGATGATAACTTTATATTTCGACCACTTCAGGTAATTCTATCCTTAAATGTCTCCTGAAGACTTGTAGAGGTTTTTTCCTGTTCAACACCTGTCTTTTTAGGACTTTGTTCGGATTCTGATTGTATTTCTAATGGATATAAGCGTTGAATCGGTCTTAGAATTCTCCAGTCGATGTTCTAACTTTAATCAGTCCAGGGCCGCGGTGGCCTGGTGGTAAGGTCTCGGCTTCGGAACCGGAGGGTTTCAGGTTCGAGACTCGATTCCAGCGAAGAACCGTCGTGTAAGGGGGTCTCTTGCACGTTAAATCTGTCAGGCCAAACGTCTTCCCTTTGGTGTGGTGTGGTGTGGAGAGGGGGGTGCTAGTTCAGGTGTCACCCTCGTCATCTGATTTTGGTTCAAAATTACGAGGTCCATCCTAAAATAGCCCTCGTGTTGCTTTAAAAGGGGAAGATTAATATAACTAAACTAAACTAAAACTAAACCAGTCTGACGTTATTGTCTTTTCCGGGGTATAACTTGACTATTCTTCCCAAAGGCCAAAATGCTCGCTTCTTATCTTCGTTTTCGATTAAAGCAATCTCCCCAACTTTTAATTCATAAGATGATTTTTCATTCGTTTGCTTGAGCATGAGATTTCCAAGATATTCTATTCTAAAACGTTTTCCCAACTCTTCCTTCCAAAACAGAAATCGAAGATAATCCAGATCTTCCTTGGCAATGCTTATCTGCAAAAAAAGCTTTTTTTAATGTCAGCTATAATTCCAATTCTTTTTTCGCTAAATCTTATTAACAATGATGGTATCAATTCTAAGGTGTTGGGTCCTTTTTCAAAGCAATCATTGAGTGAAGGAAAACCTTTTTTTTCCATTTGATGCGTCAAAACCAGGTTTAACCTTAGTTGCTGAATTTTCCTTAAATATCCCTATGTGTGGCAAGTAGCAACCAGGTCTAGACAATTCTTCAAGTGGTACCTTTTCAATTGTATCTTCTTTTAACCACTCCTCGAACACCATATTATATGCATCATATTTTCCTTCCAATTTTAACTTGGTTGTTGTTCTTCCTAGTCTTCGGTGAAGTATTTATCTATATTCAGGAAGATTTTTATTATGTACCCATGGTAATATAACTTCATATCTTCCCTCGTCATCTTTTCTTAAATTTGCAATAAAATAATCGTTTACAACCTTTTCAATTTCATTTTTAGATTTCCTTTCAAAGGGATCTTTAATGCCAATGGCTTCTAATTCCCAGAGTTTTCTGATTTCTTGATTGTGTATCAAGAGGGAGGTAACTACAGCAGCAACAGAATCTTCACCTGCAGGTGTTTTCGATTTTCCTATCAAAACCCATCCGAGCAATGTTTCCATAGCAAAAATACCTGTACTTAATTTCTGTATTTTTCCAGTATAAAGATTTCCTGCAAAGTCTGAACCTATCAAAAGATCTATCTTCGGGCTGTCACAATCAACATCTGTGATATGAATTCCTTTTTCAGCTAATTCCGATAGCCAAGGTCCTTTCTGCAGATTAGGTATAGATTCACAAATTATAGGCTGATCTAAAACAGAAATTTTGCATCTATAACCGGTTTGCAGATTCTCAACATTGATTTTATAGTATTTTTGATTCATATCAGATGTTCTTCCCCCAAAAACAACGTGTGTTAATTTTCTGTGATCTTCTGATTTCAGTCCTAAAGATTCTACTGTTGATTTTAAAATATAAGAGTATTCAGACCCAGTATCGATCAAAGCTCGTAGATGATGTCTCTGTCCTTCATGTTGAATGCCAACCACTAAAGTTTAAAGCAAAACCTTTCCTGAAATACCTGTTGATGAAAGAGAGCTGCTTCCGCAATTTTCTTGTTTACACTCAACATTGATTTTCGTTTTTTGTTTAAATTCTGGAAAGCAAACAATGTAATGCTTCCTACCACAAGACATGCATTTAACTTTACTTTTACAATTTTTAGCTCGATGGTTTGTTTTCAAACACGTGAAGCAACAATTTTTCTGTTTCATAATTTTCAATTTTTCATCTTGACTTAAATTTTGTGCTTTATAGCAATCTTTACTTTGATGGGTTTTTTCACAAAATATACAATTTATTACATTGTTACTATTATTATCTTATGCTCCTAAAAACAAGTTGTTAGCAGTAGGTATAATAATATTTTTCTTGTCTCTGGGAATTTTTTCATAGGAGTCGCATTTTTTCATACCTGTTTTTGCAGTTATCGTTCTTCTCCTTCCACCTCAGCTCTTAAAAAGTTTAAAAGCTGGTTCAGTCTTGCACTATAGGAATTTTCTTCATTTACCGCATTACTCAGCCAAACTCTTAAAATGTTTTCTGGAATACATGATTCTACAAGTGGGAAAAGCATCGCAGAAAATTTATCGGAAGTCATTCCTATTGACTCTAATGATCTGAGGTGGGATTCAAGTTTATCATATAATTGAGTGACACTTAATTTCGATTTCGTAGCATTTTGAACAACTAAAGTTAATGGTTCACGATTATAATATTCCACTAGCAGTTTTTCACGACCAAATCTTGCTTTGAGGCTTTCTATTGCTTTAGAATAATTCTCTGCTGTAGGTGGATAACTATCGATAACCTCTTTCGCTCTTGTACCTGGCGACATGCATTGTATTAAATATTGGAATTTATCTTCTAATTCAATCTCTTTATGCTCATGAATTACTTTGAACTGACTCCAAAAACACAACCAATTTTAACTTCACCTCTAAATTTCATTAATTCAATTTTGGGTGGTTTTATTTTAGATTTTTCTTTAGTTACGACATTTATGCTTGATTGGGATTTATTTTCTATAAAAGAATTAACGCAAACTATGACTTAATCATATTTGACTTTATATTCTTCTATAGCTTCGAATTCGTTGGAATAAATTTCGCCGTTATCGACAGCACTTAATGTAATTTCTAATATTTCATTATCAATAGGCATTAAATCAGCACTAATATGTTTTAAAGTAGCTAATTTAATTTGAATTTCATTAATTTCAATATTTTCATCCTCTAACATCCATTCAAAATTTAAATGTCTTTGCAAAATATGATCGTAATAGTGATCGTTTCTTAACAAGATGCTCCATTGTAAAACAAAACTAGATATTCAATAAAGTATTTTTACACTATTGACAGATTTACAGTTTAAGTACTGACCTTTTAATATATTTTAATCACTTCCTGGGGTCACCAAATGTTAGATACGACAGTAAATGTTTGCCATTTTGTCCATTCATTTCTTTATTACAAAAATATAATTCTATAAAAAACAAACTTAAATTATTTACACTGTTGCCACACAAAACTGAACTAACACTAGCTCTGTGGATAAATATATACATAGGTGGTGCTACTTGATACCTTGAGTCAAAAAAATACATTTCTAGTATTATTTCTATCAGATCGTTAACTTAATATTGGGTTGTTCGGAAAGTCATTTCGTATTTTTTTTGTCAAAATGAAAAGAAATTTTCGTTTAATGAATAAATTATTTATTAAATTATAAAATTGCCATTCTGGTCAAATACCTTTTGCCATATTTTTGGTAGTAACATGATTACACGATCATAAAAGTTTTGGTCTTTGCTGTAAAAAAAAAACTGATCGAGGTGGTTTTTGGCCTCCTCATTTGAAGGAAAAATTTTGCAAATCAGTTCTGGTACTGATGTACTGTTAACACATCTTCTCCACACATATTGGCTAATTTATTTCTGGCTTGAACAGCATTTTTACCTTTTATAGCAAAAAAGAAAAAAATGACGAAAATGCTGTTTATTGCTCTCCATATTTAAAAGGGCACCATCCAAAAACTACTGTGAAGAATCAGCTGCACTTTTTCACACTCAAACCTTGCTATATCAGCTCTTAAAACATAAAATGATTTTGCGGTTTAAGTATGAAATTGGGTGCGAAAAATGCAATTAAATCCTTTGTCAGGAAAAAACGAAATTACTTTCCGAACAACCTAATAGATACGACAGTAAATGTTTGCCATTTTGTCCATTCATTTCTTTATTCCAAAAATATAATTCTATAAAAAACAAACTTAAATTATTTACACTGTTGCCACACAAAACTGAACTAACACTAGTTCTGTGGATAAATATATACATAGGTGGCGCTACTTGACACCTTGAGTCAAAAAAATACATTTCTAGTATTATTTCTATCAGATCGTTAACTTAATAACTATGAAACGCTTTGCGATAGATAGATGAAATCTGATATATAGACTTATGACGAAATTTCTAGATTTCTATCAAGGTTTGAACGAAATATTTTAACAAAAAATTTGTTTCTATGACTGGTCAGTGACAAATGAACTTGATAAGTCCAGCACACAATGAACTAGACACATAAAAATTGTTGCACCATTTTTACATCTTACAGTTTTGAAATAAATTCGTCAAGCAGTTTATCTCCCGTTGGTCTGTTCATTTCTATGACCGCTATAACTCCTAAACTCGATGACTTAAATCAGTGATATACAGAATGTTACTACTACTGTATCTCTGTGTCAAATTTTCATTTCCTTCACTATGCAAAAAGGACGGTCCAAAATCATATTTTTGCGTAAGTAAAAATTTTATATTTATCCTATGCTGTGTAATTATTGTTCGCTAATGTCATGCAAGGTATTTGTTGTATTATTCAAGTATATAACATTTTGCGGAGGAAGTCATATGACTGACTCTCCGACCACCAGTAGGCAATGGATGACAAATACCGAATGTCTGGACTGCCGAAACAGCAACACCAGTGAGAATGGTGGCCGAGTCCCAAGGGCCATCATTCACCAAGACACAACCCTTCCCTTTGGATCCCTCCTCGTCATCGACGGGAAGAGCCAAACCTCTCACCTTTTTGTCTATCTCCACGGTAGGGAGACCCAACTACTATTCTGGAAGCATCTCCTTTTCATTCCGAGGTATCCCTCGGGTGGAGTATGTACGGAGGAAAGTAGGATAGGACCCTAATCGGAGAATACACGAGAAAAGATTCGGGGAGACCACAGCCACTGGTCCTTTCTGTGGAAATGGAAGTTGCAAAATATTTTGACAGCACTAAAACTTCGAGGAATTTCAATTTCGTACAAAGTAAATCAGTAGAAATTTTCATTTAAATAGAAATTTCAAATACGCACGGCTTAGAATCTCTTATAAAATTCTATCTTCTACCTTTCCTACTACGAAAAGTATATTCTTGGAACTATGACCTATCCATAAGTGCATAGCTATAAATATGAACCAAATGTCCCAACAATGAAATTTCAGATTTCTAAGCATTTTCGGACGAAATATTAATTAAGTTTATCTATATGTCTGTCCTTGTGTATATAATTACGGTAACTTAAAAAAACCAAGGCAAACAATTATCATTATTCATTGAAATTTTAAATTTTCGATTGAGTCCATGTAGGAAATGGCCATCTGTTAGTCTCGATATTCTTAGGTATTTGAACGCTATTATTTACGAATACAATCATTTGGAGAAATTAAACTTTGTAGCCATTTTGTTGCTAAAATTGCAGTTCTATATTACAATTTGTACATATTTGAATGCTAGAAATATATTAAAAATTTACACGGGGGGTTTTCATTGTATTTTATTGTACTTCGTTATAAACTTACTGTTATCAGCAAGTACAACGCTTAATTTTGTAGGGATAAAAGACTCATGTTTGTGAATTTTGTCGTGATCTCTGAAAATTTTTCGAAACACAAAACACTCCCACTCATTAATGAATATTTCTCGCTTAATCTGATTTTTCTATAAAAGATACCAACTAATAATTAAGAATTTGGTATTTAAAGACTAAATTTAAAACGAAAATATAAAAACAGATATTATTTGGGACAATATTTCCTTTTTATTTTTAGTGCGGCCGACGAATCCACCTGTCATTTCTACAACTCCGGGTGGTAAGACATTTTTTTTTCTTATCTAACTTTCATGATGGTATAGGGTTTTTTGCATATAGAGTGCCGGCAAATGAGAATTTTCCCCCATATGTGATAACGGATGCGAAAATGCAGATTTCGTGCCCACTTTAAATTATAGTTCTATATGTATGCGAATTAATACAATATTTCGACGAGATAATGTCTTTAGTCATGATTATTATCATTTGAGAAGATGATTTTTTCGTTTGAAGTTTTGGAGCCTGAAAATGTGGAGGCAACAAATTGGCTGTTTATCATTTTTTTTATTTTGGAGTCAGCTTTAACAGTGTAATTTTTCCATTATATATCGTCTGCTAATGTAGTTTTATTTTGGAGTCTGTTTTAACTGTATTGCTTTCGAATTATCTATCGTCTGCTGTTGTAGTATTTCCATTGGAAATCACTGTGTAATTACCTAAATTGCGCATTTTTCAAAAATTAAAGCAAATAAATTATTTTTTATTTAATCGTTTAGTAATTTAATTTTTATTTTATTTTAATTTTTTATTTATTTTTTAATTTATTTAATCGATAATGATTGTTGGTCGGGATAACTTCAACTAATTAAAACAGGGTTATTAGAAAAAGATGCAGAAGTTATCACATTTGGCGATTGATCGACAACTAAAGTTACAATTATAATTACAAATTATACATTCTCAGAATTCTTACGAATTGAGTGTACGATGTTTTTTTCGGTCTGTCTTTAGCCAAAACAAATAAGCTCACAGACAAAATTATACGTGGTAGAACATGCCAAGTCCGTGTGAAAAACATGGTGTGCCCAAATCTAAGCAGCAGAAAAACATCGTTTGGCTTTGTGACCTATTGGTTGTCATGGCGAATGCTAATCTAATAGAAAATTGAACGCGTTTTAATTCAGGATTGAAATCATAGTGCATTCATCCCAGATGATAATTTCGCATTTTTTCAGTTCAGTGGTAATGGGCGATAGTTTTTTAAGTTGCACGCTGAGTCTGAGTTGTTTTGAATATTCAGTGGCAGCTTAAATGCTGAATGAGCCGTTCTTTCTCCATCCAATATGGTTGCTGCAATGGCAGATGATGCAACGATCAATGCAATGCCATTATTAGATCGTATTTCGGTGATAATTGGTGAAATGTTTTGCCAGTTCCACCTGGTGCATCAAAAATAAAAAGAATCCACCTTGTCCTGCAAAAACTGCCTGCATAATGGGGTGGTAAATGATTTTTTGTTCATGCATAAGTAGTGGCAGATTTCGAGTAAAGCCTTTTCTGTAGTATTGTGCTGAACTTCACGAATCATTTTGGTGTCCATTAAATCAGATGCACTCCGTTTTGGAATCTGATTTAATGGACATCGTCAACTCATATCGAAATGACTGAGTGGTAAATTGGCAATAATAATGCAAAGATACTCGATAACATTACTTCATTGTACATAGCGTCGCTGAATGTAATCGTTAGATCGTTGCACCGTTTACGAATTCGTTATATCTTTAGTCATTGAATCTTTAGGCTTATCCCACAATTTCTCTGCTTGTACTGGAAAACATGTAATCAACACTATAGTGAATAGTAAACGAATTTTTGTTCCTGTGCAGACCAATGCTGTTTCAGCAGGCTCCCAATGATTGTCGTCTTCGAGGAGTGCATGCAGACATCATAAAACACGTATATAATTCTTATAAATAAAATTAATCGTAAAAAAGTTTTCACTCACTAAGTTGTGATGCAAGAAAAAAAAAACAGTGTAAAATGTTGAAATGACGCGACGCATTTCGTGAATGACTGAATGCATGTGTGGATGTAATTCCGATTAGGGGGAAGTAGCACCATCTGTCATACAAGGTTTAAAATACTAACGATGGGTTAGTTATTTGGATATAGTTAGTTCAAAAACCCTAAAATCGTGACTAAAAAATAGGAAGGGAGGGGGGTTAGTAAATTCCTTTTAAGACCATCATATTCAATGTTTAATTCATTTCCTATTTATGTCAAAAAGAATTTTTTATTTAATTACTTTTTATTCAATAATTATCAAAAAATCATTGATTTTCAAAAGAATTGAACTCGCATTCTTCCCCTTCACATGAAAAATACTGAAATCGTTGCATGTTACCGACTGAGCTATTCCTTGTTGATTTGCATTCTCACTACTAACTGCTAAAACTCCGTTTAAAGTATTAAAAAAGTATTAAATTTAATTAATGAATTAATATTAAAAAACTGTATTAAAATTAAATGTTATCCTCTACAACTTTAAAAAAATGTATTTGAACTTGTGTGGATGAATATAAAGTATTTTGTTAACGATTGAAAATTTTATATAGAGAGAGAGAATATGAACTAATAGTAGGAATTGAATAAGCGATGTGTTTACATACATATAAGCTAACAGAGTGTCAGGTTTTCATTAAATGAATTTCAATAAAGTTTCAAAAAATGAAACACTATTATTTTAATGTAACAGCCTTCCAGATTCCTACTCTTTTAATACACTTATAAATACAGAAAAGATAAATGTGATTGCAAACAAGTCTGAGAGAGTTTTAAAACCTTAAAATTTATCAAAATATTAATATTGAAATATTTCACGATTCCAATTCTACCTTCTTGTATATTTCGTGTATAAATTTTTTTCCTAAAAAATACTCTTTTTTATATTTGTTTTTTTTTAACTCAGTTAACAGAAATTTTAAACTAGTCAGGACATTATAGTTAATTTCATATTTTAGTGCTCTCTGCAATTCCTTGATAAACATTTATTTTCGTTCCTTTTATGAAATAATAGGTGGTGGATCTACTGCGTATCCTGCAAATCCAGTCGGTGGTAAGAAAATATGTTTATATTTTTTATGGTGCTAAAATATCTTTATAATTAGATATCTACCAAATAAAAACGAATAAAATTAAAATAAATTTTTATTAATATTTCATATTTACTACTTTAAAATTTCTATTAAAATTTATCACCATCTATTATTTTAATTAGTATTAAAATGTATAACAATTTGATTACGTTTCCAAATTATCTTGATTAGGGCAGCAGTCATCATTAATTAGTTAAATTAAAATGCATATAAATTAAACTATATAGCAATATTAAAAGGTACAGCAATTCTACAATGTTTTCTGATTATCTTAATTAAGGTATGTTAAGGATAATTTTTTTAAAAAAATTAAAAATATATACTTTTAAATATTATGTTTAAAAATGGTGAAAGAAACAACTATGAAGTCCAAATATAGCATATAAGTGACAAAATACTTTTAACATAATAAAAGGGGTTTCATGGCTAAAAAGAGGTATAAATCAGAATTATTATAAAGGCTGTCCCAAAATTAACTTAACATTTCAATTTGCTATTATTTATGCAGTATACTGCTGCCTGCCCTATTAAAATATATTAACAGCTGGTTGTTTAGAGTTAGTAAAAATAAAGCTCTACTCGATAGAGCAAGTGTTAAAAAAAGATTTGAATTAAATGAAAGAAACACAGTTCTTTTTTATATTGAAAATTTTTTTATTGAATCATAAAGTACCAAGGGTAGAGTTGTGTGTGGAATAATACGTTTGGCAAATGGCTCCTACGGCTTTACTGGCTCAAACGCA
The DNA here is from genome assembly GCA_026543055.1 of Argiope trifasciata. Lineage (NCBI taxonomy): Eukaryota > Metazoa > Arthropoda > Arachnida > Araneae > Araneidae > Argiope > Argiope trifasciata. The sequence continues at coordinate 1,487,481 of JAPMOQ010055038.1, read as the reverse complement.
CTTTTGTCGAAATTTTCTATGACCATTTAACATTAATGTGGCTGCAGAGTTGAAATCCCTTTCTTGTTCGTGAGCTTGTTGGCATGGATCTTTTTCTACAAATATCCCTATAAAAAGAAATAAGATGATATTAAATCAAACGATATAGGAGGCCTATTCTCAAATTTCAGAACTGTGTTGCCAGACTTCCATTACTTTTTAAATATTGTTCAGCAGTGAAAACCCGTTATTATATCGTGTATCGTGTAAGTTTTATTAAACTATCAGTTGTTCAATAGTTTTTATTAATGAGGTTGCCAACACTTTATTGATTTACTAAATTCATGTAATATTTACTTTTTAACTTAGTCACCTGTCTGAATTCCATTTTCTCACCGTGATATAATGCATTAGGATAAAATTATGTGGATTCCCAGCTTGCTATTTGGAAAAAATTGTGAATATTATACATCAATATAACATAATATTGTGATTTGCGAAAAGATGCTTGGCAATAATGGCATAACAAATATAAAATGTACATTGTAAAATTAATATTAAATAACAGTGAGAAGTAATATTAAATAATAGTGAGAATTAATATTAAATAACAATGAGAATTAATATTAAATAACAGTGAGAATAAAGGAAAATAAATTCCTTTTTTGTGTTTAAAATTTCGGTCATATTTTATAATTTTATATTACTTCTTTAAAAAATTATATGATTTTTAACGATAAAAGATTATCTCAAATCATAAATTAAAATTATATTAAATCATGTATTTTATAGTGAATGAATTATTTTATCTTATTTTTACTTACAACAAATAAATACTACAAAATGTTTATAATGAAAATTTACAAATAATTGTTAAAAAACATGTAAGAGTATGTGTTTAAATATTATTAAAAAATAATACATAGAGTTAGTGATGGATCATAATTTCATAAATTCAAAATCTTGCATAGTAAGAAATGATGATGATGTAATATAAATTACCAGCATCATTATAGCATTTTGTGTCAGCATTATGACAATTACACATCATGCAAAAAATTTAATATCAATAACTTATGCTAGTGTTTTCATTAATAAGTTGTATGGAAACATTTCATACTCTACATTTTGATGATAACAATGATGATTTATTGAATTGTATAATCAATTTAGGATTCAATTATTTTTTTTATTATATTTGTATTTTTTGCAATTATTTATAGAGTAGCAGTTATTTGCAATCATTTGGGAGAATAATTCATAAATATGATTTGTGAAATAATTTTAGAGAATCGCATATTTTATAAAATTAAAAAAGATCTTATCATAAATTTAAGATGATAATAATAAATAATAAATTCAGAGATAATTATAATATTTCCTAGGTGTTTATTTATAGTAAAATTTTATTTTTATAATTTTACTTTTTCTGTAGTTTCTATTTTTTTGATGAATGGTGACAAAAAATAATAAGAATATTTGGTGAAATTGGGAATCATGCTTGGAAGAACATATAAAATATTAAAGTAATTCCATTATCATCTTGATCATATTATAAACCTTATTGTTTCGTTAGTTGTGTTGGAGAGTTGATGTACTAGCAATGGTTAAGCCTGTAGTTTAGGTTGCAGTCTAGAGCTGAATTATATTAATTTAAATATATTGACTATCAATATTAAATAAGGTAATGATGTAGCTTGAAATATTGATTTTTTGTAATTTTTATAGATGCATCCACAGCCATTCTAAGTAAGATTAAACCTTTTTT
>JAPMOQ010055038.1:1402301-1460734 GCA_026543055.1 Argiope trifasciata | reverse complement strand
TTTTTTTTTTGTAAAAGATTTTATATTAAAAATAATTCATTTTTTATCTTTGAATAATTCAATTTCGATCTTTTTTAAGAAAAAACGTTTTGCATTTTCTGTGTTCAAAAATATTTAGAAAATAAGTATATTTTTTTCTTTTGACAGGTCACACCGTTTTTCAATAACATTAGGAAAAAGTGAAACAAATTTAAATTTTATTTCAATCTTAACTAATTTATGTTATTATAGATGTATATTAAAGTTCATTCAAATTCTTTAGTTTTATTAAAATTCTCGATTTTTGGATTAAAAATACAAGAATCAAGTATATACAGGATTATTATAAAGATTCTAAGAAAATTATAAATTTAATTTCTACTATTTATATTATTTATAAGCAATTTTAAACTGTAAATTATTAAAAACATTTCAAAAGATTCATAATTTCATAATTTTAGTGTGTTCTATCCTATATATATATATATATAATATAATATAAGATTATCAGAAACATATCAGATCTAAGTAGCATAAAAGGATCTATCAAAATTTTATTTCTTTTAAATTTTATGAATAGCTTAATAAGAATAAGTTTCAATTCCTTTTTTGAGCAAATTTTTAAAAATATATTTTATACTATACAATTAGCATCATACTTATCTTGGTTTTGTTTCCTTCCTTTTAATTTCAGATATTAATTTTTAAATGTCATAATAGATGGCGCCACAGATTTGGAAGCAAAATGTAATTAATCTTTAATGAACTCCTGGAGCATTAAAATAATCCACAACCATTGAAACTACTAATGTGCGATATTTTCCATTCATCCAGCGCATAAAGGAATGAGCGAAAATTGATTATAACTTTCTATCGATTTACAAACATAAAGTCATATAAAATTGTTAGAAACATGAAATCTATGAATATATATATGAAGACTGTGGATCTGCAACTGATATTTATGAAATAACATTATTTCAATGCATAGTTGATTAGCGAACCGGACAAATCTTGTAAGCAAATATACTGCTTTCGAGAGGTGGATATGCGGTGGATTCAATAATATTTCTTCTTTGCGAGAAAAGCGTAACTAAATTGTATTAGCTATTTAATCACATTTGAATATTGTCATGGGAAGTAACTGTTAGATCCTCACTAATTTTTTCAAATCTGTCCAAACATTGTGCTATGAAGTCATATATTTATATTTTGTATTTAATTTTGAAGGAGAATTTAAAAAACTTTACATAAGAATTTTGTAAAACACACATAAAATGTTGACTAACTATTCAATAATAAATATTTCAGAAATAAATGTCAGAAATAAAGCCTTTAGAATTTATAAAACTGTTGAAAAATTATTTTAATAGATTTTTTATGAAATAATTGATAATACAATTTAGTTCAATTTATATTTTTATTTAAAAAATATATAAAAATCTGAAAAGGAATTTTTTATTGATACTGTTTAATATTTATTATTTAATAATATTTAATATTTTATTGTTTTACTAATGATATATTCACTAACAAAAGTTTCATTTTTTTAGATATAATGCCAATTAATCAAAAGGCGAAAAAGGAGAAAAATTATTTCTTTATATTTATAATTTTTGTATTAAAAAGATATTCATCTATTCTCAAGCTTAAATAAAAATTTTAAATATCGCAGACATTGGAATTTTTGAAGATATGTTTCGTTTTTTATTTGAGCACTCAATTATATTTGTGTTTTATTCAAAAATACATTCAAACCAAAAATAACTAAAATAATGATATTTTATAAAATGTACAGTTTTTAATGTCCTGCAAGGGATACATCTGGCACATTTGATCTATTGTCAGATTAAAAGACAAAATTCCCTTGCTAAATCTTCACATCACACCAACGGAGAAAATGCTTCTGTTGCAATATCAGAAATATCATCTATTATGTCCACATACACGATGGATTTAGTGGAAACGGAATTTTAAGCTGGGGGCGTCTAATCCCAAATCCAGAATTCACATCTAGATCATTTAAGACTTTTATAACCAATAAATGACCAGTTGTTTCTCTAGATATATTAACAGTCCGTATTTAAATCATCTTGTATTAGAAAATCAATGAGAAATTTCTTGAAGAAAAGTAGCTGGAACTGTTATCAAAATCGAACACTTTTATTTTCTTGTTCACGAAATACAGCAGAAGTAATGTATTAGTCAAAACACTTGAACTCAAGATTTCAAAGAATCTTCACATTTCAGACTTCTTCCCTTCCCAGTCTGAAATAAACATTTTTGCCATATTCGTTCTCTGAACGTGATAACTCAAAAGCGATTTGAACCAGACGATTGAAATTCGAATAAATTTGTAGATTTCTATCAAAATTTTGAACGAAGATAATTCACAATAATTACGATTGTTTGTTTGTTTGTTTGAGTAAAAGTGAATTCGATAATTATAAAACACAAAGAGTTAGGTAGATAAAATATGGTGCACAAGTTTAACATCTACAATAAATACATCAAATTTTAAATTAAATCTACCAAATGGTTTAATGTGTGTCGATCTGCAGTTTTATATGTATGCAAGTTCAATAACTTGTAAATATAATGACCTAAGCCAATGCATTCGAATGCTATATAGTAACTGCAAGCGAAATTTTGAGTCAATTTTTGGTGTCAATCGGTTGACAAAAACAGGTTGAAACAAATTTTTTCTCAATAGAATCAGTAAAAAATATTATATTCACTACAAAGAGTTTTATATCATAGATGTCTTTCATTAATGCTATGCAATGAGTGCGCGGTCTTTGCCTTACCCGAGGTCTGCAATTTAGTGAGAAGAAAGACGAATTTCTTGCATTTTCTCCACCTTTAAATGCTTTAGAAATAATACAAATATCACTTTAAAAGGTTTTAATATTTTTTACACAACTTTCGGTAGACCCTTGGGGTGGGCACCTCGTAATTGATGATAGGCTTTCGGGATGGTGTTTGGATCTCGCAAACCCGATGGGTACACTAAAACGTGGGGATCTCCCAACTATGAAGGGGTGTACTTCTTTCGGGGAGGGTTGTACCGTGGCCGGCGATGGTCCTTAGGACTGAACCACAGTTTCAAATAGTGTTGTTGTTTCGATGGTCATGTCATTCAGTATTTATTTCCTAGTGTCTTCGGGTGGGATAGAGAATCAGTAATATGGTTATGCAACTTTCAGTATAAAACTAAGTATTTGGAGTTATAATTGCATAATTATGTTTAAACAGTGGAGAGTTGTAGCTTAACATCGTTCTTGTAACACGAAGTGCATATAGCTTCAGATTGAAATATTTTAGATAAATTACAGAATTCATTTGAATAACTTATTACATCAATTACATTAAATATTATCTCCTTCGCATAAAATGACTTATCTAACTCAATCGCGTATCTAATTCCTGAATTTTTAATTTTTAATCTGCAATTAAGGGAAGGTATCATGTAATTTAAAATATAAAAATCATTAAAAAAGCTTTATTATCTTTTAGCTATCTTATATTATTATAAGAATAATTAAAGTAACATTAAATGTCTCATATACGATACGGCATCTAATTAGAAATTTAATTAGATTCTTCTGTTAAGGTTTAAAGTAAATGTAAAAAATCTGAATAATATTCCACATTCATTCTAAAATTTTGTGAAGGCAGTGTCAAATTTGATGTTTTTGAAACATTTAAATTAACCAGATACCAATATTGTGAGGTTTCAGTTTGTTTTAAGATCGAATTGTCTCCCTGAGCTGTGAAATAATCATATTTCCAACATGTCCAGATACTTTCTACCTTTTTTTCGCTTTTTTGGATAAAAGGTGTCATACATTATAGTGACATGACACAAAATCATTAACATTTCATGAATTTATCTATACTTTTATAATACTATCAGGTGAATCACTATTCCAAACTCAAAAAATGTGACTATTTTGTTTCCTTTGAAGTTTTCCTGATACATGGTTGCTGTTGTGAAAAATATCAGTTTATTGAGGAAATAAATTACATTGTAAGGCTTCTTGCGTGAGTATTCAGATGTCCAAACAAAGATTTATGTCTTGTTTTAAGTATTTCAGCAATTGTAAACATTAGGAATTCAAGTTTAAGCGATTTTGTAAATTTTTCTATGCCGTTTTCTAGGGAATTTAACATTTTAATATTTAACACTACAACACACCTCACCTCCGTTTCTAGAGCTCATGTGTCCCCCTTTTGGTTTGGTATAGATGTAGGTGTATTTTATTTACTAAAAAAATTACTCAACTATTAATAAGAGAGATACAGACAAATGACAAAATGTATAAACATGCAGCATTACAAGGAATTATGAATACTAGAATGAAAAATATCTTGAGTACAATAAAACTTTATGAATGAAAACTATATGTAATGAAATATAAAGGAATTATTAATATTAGCTACTTGAGGGGGGAGAAGCAAAGAATAAATTATGAATAAGTGTATTAAATGGTGTCTTAAGAAAATAATAGAGTTAATCGGTGAAGAAAAGACGGAAATGGATCATGTCCTGTTGCAAACCGGATTTCATTACGGCTAAAGGAGAGTAGAGAATTCAAAAATTTAGAACATTTCACTAAACATAAGTACAGATGCATTAAAAAGGAAGTAAAATGATTAAAATTCTTAAATTCAGAACTTTGTTAAAAAATTCTTGAATTATTTAAATAAGCAGTATATATGTTTTTATTTATATATGATAAAAATAGCAAAAATGTTCGCATGATATTTCTACTTTTCTAGCAGATAGTTGTCCTGAGGAAAATATAAAATAATTATAGCAAAAATGAATAAGAAAATTTAAAAAACCATCATTACAGATGCACTATATAAGTAAAATATTCTTTAAAGTTTAAATTTAAAAATCATCCCAGCATTATCGCTGAATATAGCTATTGATGGCAACAGAAGATAGCAAATTTAGCAGTATTTCTACAAAGAATATGTTGATAGTTGATAATCATAGAATAAAAACAGTAACACAATGTAGAGATTTCGAGGTAAAAAGTATTAAATAAATTTGAAAGCTTTCTCTCACACACGCACAAATAATGCAGCAAAAGAAAAAAAAAACGACGCAAATATGTAAAGAAATGATTAGGAAACTTCCTTGAAATACGTCAAGGAAATTTAATATAGATGATAAAAGCTTTCTTCATATGTTTTGATTTTTCTTTTTCATATTTTGCTACCGTATAACTCGCTTATAATTACCACTTATTAATTACATCTGTATCTCAGATTTGATTCATGGCAATGATTCGGATTTATATAAGTGTTAATATATATTTCGCAATTTCCTATCTAAAGTTAGTGGTGCTGTTGATGGTAAAATGTAACAAACCCAAAACTAATTCATGGTTATAAAACATAAAAGAATGACATCTCTTAGGACAGTTGAATAAAATTTAATTGATTTAATTTTTATATATTGATTGGGTTCATGGAATCTATTCTTGATATAGCTATAACAGCGACGAAATATTTAAATTATTTACAGAAAATTCAACAATATTATATTTTTATAAATAAAACATTAAAACAACTTCATTGTTAAAATTTTTAATTTTGGTGCTTGATGAATCTTCCAGAGTCAGAATTAGACATTTTTGGAATTAGGTATGAAGGTAATTACATTCTGCTTGATATTATTCCTGATAACTCAATAATGCAACAAACTAGAAAAGTGTAAATTGACTTGTGGATCTCCATTCACAAAAGCAAATTTTCAAACATATCAAGGATTAAAAACGATAAACTCTAGTAAACCCCATATTTCGTCAACAGATCCAACAGTACAAAGTTGCAATCAAAATGGCTGACCATATAAACAATACTGCTAAAATTATTATTATTCACCATTTTTAGTAAAACTAAGAAGCTTATTGATCAAGAGTGTTTATCTAAAATCAATTATTTTTTAATCTTTATGGGCTCTAACTGCTGAATTTCATTTGGATTCTGAAATAACAAACAGGCTGAGTCAGTTTGTTCTTTCGACAGTAAAATTCGAACAAGAGATGCTTTGTTGTTTTTCTTATTTAAGGATACCAAAACAAACAAGAACCACACAAGACAAAAGAAAACCCCCCGTTTGAAATAATTTCGCTGCTAAAAATTGATGCTTCTCTCTGTAAAAGATTTGAAGGAAAAGACTTCGGTTCAACCAATTCTTCATTTGATAAGGAAACAGTTTTCATTAAAAAAACACTTATAGAGCAATCACTGCAAATCCACGAACAAAACCACATATGGCAAAGATTTGTATTTGAATGGCAAGACATAAAAATGAAAAACTTTGAAAAAGACAAAAGATTCAAAATGTTCAAGTAGATATTTTTAGTTTTCTATTTCTGCTCCTATAAAATTCGTTGACAGACGATTTTAATTAGAATGACATAATTGGATAAAAATTGTGGAAGATTATTTGGTTATAGTTCATTTTAAAAATAACACTGAATGTTTTATTAGCAGTGACAACATTTTTAATTATAAAACAATTCAATTAAGTTCTTTAATTAATGCTTATTTGCTATTCATTTTTTATTTTCATTTCTTACAATATTCACTGGTATAAATGTATTCAACGGGCGAAAAAAATTGTAAGCAAATCAATATTAAAATTAATTGGAAAATTATTTCATTTGCCTTTTTGGGTTACTATATTGTCGACTAACTCGGGGGTACACTTCATTAGGATTCAAATATAAAAACGTCTAAGAGAAGCTGGTTTATCTGTCATTCTGCATGAAATGGATAATTTCGCAAAGAAAGTAACGATATGATTGAAATTTAACATTTTTATTTTCATCACTAGATTCGAAAATCTGTTTCAAAAATTTTTCTACTTCCGTTTAAGAGCAAACTGTTCGTTTAATCTTTTCTGCGAATGCGATGAATAAGAAGATCAGTAAGCTACTATGTTGAAAATATGTTTGTCAAATCAACATCAAATTGTATATCTGCATCAGATTTTAGGTCAAGAAGATTTGGATTTGAATTTCTGGCGCAATATCCTGATATAGAATATACTGCGCCTAGGTCAAGAAGAGAAAAAAATGCAACTCAGCAGAACTGCTCGTCTTAATCGCTCCAATTGTAATCTGTAACGATCTCACGTTGTTGTTTCATTTAGTTTGAACAGTTCATAATGAATTATGCCTAGTTGATCTTGTCAAATGTAGAGCAGAAGCTTGAAACTATGGATATTCGGCTTTGCTGAAGATGTTAATGCACAGCCGGGTTTACCCCACGATTTTTAATGGTCAGTTACAATACGATGCAAAAATCCTTTTCTTTTCTGTCATTGAAGTAGTTGCTCACACGTGAATAAACACTGTTCGACTTCTCTCGGCTTCAAATCGTATGGCAACCAATGACCTTGCTTTTGAATCATTCATAATGCTTTCAAACGTTTCGAAACTGTTATGTGATCTACTTCTAATGATTCTGCAAGATCAGCTGGTGTTTGACAGAAGTCTTCATGAAATAATTTGTCTAATTGTTCATCTTCGATCCGTCAGAGTGTTCTTTATTTTCAAGATCAAGATCTTTATTTTTGAAGTCTCTAAACCAATCTCTACAAGTTGTTTCAAACACAGCGTGGTCGCCGTAATTCGCAACAAGAATTCTGTGAGCTTCAATTGCAGATTTTTTTTGAATAAAATCGTGCAGTAAAATTCCCCATAAATACTCTTTTTTTTTTTTGCACGAAATTCGACATGTTTAATGCAATGAAAAATAAAGTTTCTAGCACTTCCGCAAAATAACATACTTAATTTCAACTTACTTGTAATACTTTTAAATAAATGTTCCACTGTTATAACCTAACGCAATCGGTTCCTGTAAAGCCATCTGTTGGGAAAACAGTAAGGATTTATTCAACTGTACAATAAAAAGAAGAAAAAAATATTTTCATATTTGTTTCATATTCCTTGGATGTTATAGATATCAGTAAAATGAATAAAAATGCTTTGTTTTGATATTTGTTTTCCCACTCTTCGGATATTAATGATATACCTGTTCATTTGAAATAAAAAAATGTCACATAAAGAGGAAACAGTTTATCTCGTTAATTTATAAATGAAATAATATAAATGCCAATGCGACTAAAAACTGTTGTGATTTGAAATAATTTTAAATCTCACAAAAAATAGGATATACGTAATTAAAAGTATTTTATTTATAACAACTAAATGAAAATAAGATGAAAATGCGATTTAAACAAATAATTGGTAACAGATAATACGATATAAACAGATAACACTAAATTAACGGACAAATCTATATGTACCTTATAATGTTGCGTAATATCTATTGCATAAAATAAACGATTGAATAGTTTATATTTACTTATAAGACTAAAATTATACTGTATAAACCAATTAAAATTTATAAACCAAATCAGACATGTTGCTTCATATATTTCTGTATAAGTATACAGTTTCAGTACTATTCAATAAAAACAATATAATTGAAAAGAAACTCCAATCTTTTTTACTTGTTTGTTAAAAAAAATGTATAAAAACCCTTATCCCAGATGTTTCAAAATTTCTGCTGGGAGCCTAAATCGTTCAGATTTTTTTAAAACATTAAGACCTAGAAATTGATTGAAACTTGCTAAATCTTTCTTATCTAAAATATATTTTTAATGTTCATGCTAAAATTCTCTTGAATTAAAATTTCAATATCAATTGACTTAACTAAAACATTTTTTCTAAAATGTCTTTGCAAGTTAAAAATCAATGCATACCAAGTTTAAAGCTGATAAAACTACCTTTTATTTGGTTTGAGAACATCTCATAACCAGCACAATCTTATTCTAATTTCGTTTTGTTACTTTTGTCCCTTGTCTTTGAAATTATCCATAATTATTTAGAAAGTACAGAATTCGCTAGAAAAACAGTTGACTATGTACACATCTAAAAATTGCAATTGATACTTTTCCTCTAATTAACTTGGAAATTCACAACTTTTGTACATCGGAACAAGGCATTTGATCGTTTTAAAACACTTGAATTGATGCGATGGAAAATGGATGCGATGAATCGATGGAAAATTTGTATCGCTTTCTGAGTGAACATTTCTAATAAATGCCGAGATTCTAACTACAACAACAATGCATTATAAAATTGGCACCTAATCCATAATACTTTCTGAATGACAGTTTCGAATAAATATAAAGACTTTAACAATCAACGGATTATAAGGATAAATTCTGGGTCTTGCATATTGTATGATTCGAGCAACAGATTCATGCAGTTCAGAGCTAGGTAGCATTCTTTCTCTTTTAAAATGTTCCGAATAGAAAGGATGGGGATGGTTACCATCAAAATAGGACACTATTATAGCTACTTGAATGTGGCGATTCGAAGAATCCTTTCTTCTTAGAGCAAGGGACCGAAACACACAGCTGTTGTCAAACTGCCTCTCAAAGATCATTTCAAACCTCCATGAAGTTGTAAAGTGATCACAACTAGTGTGATAATCATCTACAAAGGGCCATATTTGTTTGGCACCGAGTTCAGGTATGGAGAACGTATAGTAAATTTTATGCTCTTCAAATGAGTCGGCAGTGATTCGAATACTTTGATTATGGATGTCGGACATATTTGCTACCTATCTGTTGATGAAGTATGCGATAAATTATCACAGTATGACAAGGTGTGTTATATCCAAAGAATAATATTTCACGAAAGATAGTTATAGCTGTGAAAGTAAAATAGAGGGTGCTGCATGTCCACAATATCTGCTCACATGCCCGATTGTTCAACTGTCGGCGTCCTGGCATAGGGGTAGCATGTCTTTCCTGTGATCTGGCATCCTGGGTTCGAGTCCCATTTCGGGCATGGCTATTCTTCTTCTATTCTATTTCTGAAATATGTGAATGTGCCCTCCTCTAAAAAGGGATTGTGCAAGCGAAAGAGTGATGCATGAGTGGTGAAGTCGTACTCTTGGCCCTAGTTGGAGCGGCTAAAAAACAAGAGACGCTCCCTATTCGTAACAGTGAGCTTGCCCGTTACAAGTGCCATAAGAAATAACAACAACAAATTCTTCTATCCACAAAACCATCATACAGAAAAATGAATTGGCAAAAAGAATAGATTGATTTTGTATGTAGATTTTATTTGATATCTATTTATTGAGGAAGTATAATATTGAAATAATTATTGTAATGTGACAGGAAGTGGGTAGTATTCAAGGAGTGTATTTTCATGAAAGAAGGTAGTTATAGTTGCACGGGCACAATTCTTCTAGTATTTTAGCTGGCCATCATCTGGCAAGTTGAGTTATTGCGAATAAATATTGAGCTAAATGATGCACCTTCGAGGATTAGACACGCATTGTCTGATGAAACTTCTACTTACGAGCAATTTCACGAATGGTAGACATATCTCTAAACGTATGAATGGTAAAATAAAGGTCGCTACAACCCCACAACATTTGCTCACACACTCAGATTCTCGATCACTTCAGAAGGTCGTTATTCAGCAAACCGATTTCATTAAGATTGAGTTTCACGATGCTAAAAGCACCTTCTAGGATTGGACTCTTCATAGTTTGTATCACCATGTAACAGAGCTTCTACGTACAAGCTACCAATATCAAGAATCTTGCAGCCGTATTTGTAGATATTTTTACAAGCCAAGCAAAAGTTGTCTAAGACATTCGTAGAAAGTCATTCTTTTGTCGGTTGTGCGCAGCAACATGGAGCCAATCATTTTATCATGATTAATCGGGAGTTAATCTTTTTTATGTCTGCTTTTTAAAAATAACAAGTAGGAACAAAACGATATCATTCTTAATACAGCTATTTTTTATTCCGTCCGTTAATCCATTCAGATAATCTGAATATAAATTAGGTTTGATGGGGATGAATTACACCACAAAGTATAACAGGAATAATTTTTTAAGGATTATCTTCAAATGTATGGCCTAAAGCCTGATTTATTGCGTAGGTTGTTTTTAAATGTATCTGTGAATATTTTAGCAATTATAAGAAATTTGAACAAGAAACTAGAAAAACTTGTGTAAGAAACAAAAAAGGCAGGCGAATGAATTATCGTGGTATTTCATAAAAAATTGTATTCCAGGTACTGTATACCATTAAATTAATATACGGCCGTGTTAAAAACATTGGTTATCGACTACATTATCAACTTTTTTTTATTATTATTTCTTGTAATTCAGATTTTCCTCTTTCAAAAACACTTCAACTTTTCTAAGAAAAAGACCTATCATCCAGGTTCGTATATCTTTCAAATAAAATTTGTCTTTAACTTCAATTTTCTCAAAACTTTATTATTCATGAAAATTCTCCACCATTAACATGATATCTCAAAAATTAATAGAGGTTTTTTACATAAAAATTTCAGAGTGTGGTTTAAATAATATGGGCATTGAAATGAACCAACAGATTTATTGTTGGTGAAATATTTTTATTTCTAGGTGTTTTTTGAAAAACTAAGTTGTGAATTAAAAAAATTGCATATATACGTATATTTTTACCCATAAATTCTTTGCATCTCAAAATTTTCTTAGCATTCGGTTCATACCATTAATCATCATATTCCATAACTTGTATACAAAGATAAATAGGATTGCTGCATTACAATTTTGCGTAAAGTGTGAAATAATTTTGATTAAATTTATAGTAAATTTCAATAAAATTTACGATAAATTTTTCTGTTTATCAATACATATACTTTAAAATAATTTTGTTATATTTACAGTATTTTGTATTATAATTAGCAATACATCTAAAAACAATAAAAAAGTTTTAATAAAATTCAATGTTTTGAAATTTTGCCTTCGAATATTGTCGGATACCTTAAAAGTAAAAACTAAACAGATTTTATTTATTCCTTTCTTCTTACATACTTGTCGTATGTAAACTAGATGGTGAAAACTTATATCAGACATGCAAAAACTCTGAAATTAATGTAAGAAAATGAATAGTAATTTGTTACTTGTTTCTATATGCCATAACAATATTAAATCCTTTGCTGCCTGGCAGCTGCTCAATCAAGTATTTTGCCCTCACATATTGAGGATTTTATGAAAAATTGAATCTCAGACCTATGTGCTTCAATACCAAATTCCAACCTTTCATCTAGGGCCGCGGTGGCCTGGTGGTAAGGTCTCGGCTTCGGAACCGAAGCGTTTCAGGTTCGAGACTCGATTCCACCGAAGATCCGTCGTGTGAGAGGGTCTCTTGCCCGTTAAATCTGTCAGGCCAAACGTCCTCCCGTTGGTGTGGTGCTGTGTGGAGAGGGGGGTGCCACTTCTGGTGTCGTCCTCGTCATCTCACCGTGGTTTAAATTTACGAGGTCCGTCCCAAAATAGCCCTCGTGTTGCTTTAAACGGGACGTTAACATAACTAAACAAACAACAAACAAACCAACCTTTCATCAGATCCCACTGTACGTTTTGTACATGTCCATTTAATAGAGCTTCGAAATTGATATGTACATTGGTTCTAAACAACTGATTTGTTAAAAGTAAGATGTGTGATGTGATTGACTTTCGGTCAGTTCACTGTATGCCACATCTGTCAAAATTTCTTGTCTATGGCTAGTAAATAAATGGTTTAATTCTTTTTTAAATTCTTTGAGCCACAAAAATAAGAAATATATTGCTATATTAATGAGTGTAAGAATTTTTATTTTCTAGTATACGAAATATACACAGAAAAAATATTATAGCCATAAAAGAATTTAAAATCAAGATTTTGAGAACTCCACTCTTCATATCTTCTGGAATTTCGTATTCAAATTTTGTAATTGTGTCTGAATGGGAAAAAAGATAACACAAAAACACTTTAACCCTCTGATTGTGTAATCTTTTTAAATCACCATTTAAGAAAAATCTGAAAACAATGCATCATTTAAAATGACGAGTCGGACACCACAACATAGAAATGCAGATGACTGGCAATTCTTATATTTTAAGGCCTACTTCATTTGATCTTAAAAAGTCATATAAAATCGAGGTGACACTTCCAGGAAATTGAGATTTCATTACTAAATCGGTGATATCGTTATCGAAGTTCTACTGACATATACAAAATATAATTGCAAAATAATTATACCACTTTACGATTTACTATAATTCGAAAACATAATTGCGGTCATTTAAAATTTAAAACAACATCGGAATAAGCGAAAATATTTTCTGATTTTCGAAAATTTAAAAGGTTTTACATGTTTTCCTTTCGAATACAGTACTCAATGCTTTGTAATACAATACTCCATAAGAACGTCGTTTTATATTCCTTATTTGTAAGAAGAATGTTGACAATACGTTTTTAGATCTTATTTAATATGTACAATCTAACTTGCTTACGCCTATATTTTATCTTTTGTTTGGGCTGTTAAATGATACTCGAAAGCTTAAACAGGGAGAAATTCCTGCCATCTTCTAGTCCATAAGCATAATATTTGCTTTTTACGATCACAAATATGCGTATTTAGAAGAACATGTTTTCTGCAATGATTCAAACCTGTCATTTAGGGCTTTTTATTTGGATGACTACGTCTGTTTTAATCAAGAAATAGCAGAGAGAAGATAATTCAATTTTATAACAAATATGAAGCACAAGTATTAATCAAATGATCTCAGTAAATTCCAGTATGTTTATATTGGAAGGGCTCATTTGCATCACATTGCAGACTTAATTTTATCCCCAGTAAGTCAAACTAGATTCATCTGCCTATAGAAAGAAAATTTGAATTTTCTGGAATAGCATCGTATTATCGGTATCCAGAGAATTTTTCGCAAACATCTTAAAACAACTTTCAAGTGATATCGTCAAAGAACCATCTGTAGTAAAGACTGATAGAATGTGGATGCGACGTTTATCACGTAGATTTGCTGTATTTTTTTAAATTTAATGTCAATGGAATTAAATTCTTTAATATGAGGATGTTTCACTATACGAAATTATATTTAATACTTTGACTGCCATACCGAATTTTTTCAACGTTGACTTTCACAGCAGTCAAGTTGTTAATAAAAATACTTTGTATTGAGTTGGATGTGAAGGAATTCTTTTGATTCTTAAGTAATTTTAGAAACATAAGCGATCGATTTGAATAAAACTTTATTGGTTATTATATAAGATAGATAAAACTTTGCATTCTGGTTTTATGGTCTTCAGCTGTCACATCTTGATTAATAATTTTCAAAACATTCCTTGTGTTAAATAAGAGACAATCATGACTTGTAATTGTGGTCTGAATTATGAGGCTACAAACTAACATGTCGGTTATCCAATTATATCAAAAAATATATGAAAGCAATGTTTGTGCCTAATCTCTTAAGATCCAATGACTGTTTGGTGTCTTCAAGATATAAAAATTTAGAAAGGCGACGACTGACCAGGTATCAATCCCATGCACTGACCATTGCTCAATATTCAAGAAAGATCCTCATGATGATTTAAAAATTGGAAGTAAATGCAACAAAAAATATCTAGGAAAAGGAATTACTTGTTATGTTTAATTATATTAACATTTCATTTTAGAGCAACCGTAGTGCTATTTTAGGACGGAACTCGAAATTTTTCAGATGATGAGGATATCTGAGTTGGTGCTTTCTTACTAGTAGGCCACCACGGTCCTGCTTTAAGTAATATGTAAATTGTAGTGAATCTTTTAAATCAAAATACTACTTGATAATTTTTCCGGATTTATGTGTTGATATAAATATGTTTAATCATTCATTCTTAAAATTTCTTCAATGTTACAAATAAAAACTAATATCTACCCCCCCTCTCTTTTATATTGCTGCTCATAAGTTATATTTATGTTCATAGAAAATACCACATAAGTTGAAATCAATGCGATTTCTGATGTTTCATAGTTTGATTTCTATCATTAGTTTAATAATTATGATTTAAAATGTTTTAGTGTTTTAATCGTATTGAGAACAGAAAACTGCGCTAATTTCAGCAATTTAATCCACCATGTACCATAGAAGGCTTGCTAGAAAAATAATAAAATACTTATATATATACTTCTTAAAGTAATGAAATATCTTATGGATTCCATATTTGAATCATCAATAAAGTAATTTCAAAGAAAGTAAAATTAAGTTCTTAATATCTCATTCATTTTAGCACAAAAAAAAAATCTCCAATTTTAAACGAAAAGTCAATTCTTCTACAAATACAACTGCTCTATTTTAATTATCATCCTCTGCATTCATTATCTGAAAGCACCATTTGTTTTATTCTTCATATATTCAAATATTGTCTGCAGGTTCATCAAAGAAAGTTTTGCATGTGCATTTCCATCTCCTGGAATATTTCCCTTTAATGGAGCTGTAGAATCCTGTCGTCGTGCTTGAAAGATTAAATATCATGCTGAAATTCAAGAGACTGGCAGCTGGTCTATCTCTTTCCAAAAATTTTAAACGTCAGACGCGAGAGATGTATCTTAGAATAGAGTTATTTGCAAATGATACGATGCAACCGTTAATCAAGTATGCAGATATACAGGATAACTATCTACATCATCTTAATGTATGGCTGAAAACAACTTTCGTCACTAATGGTAAAAATAGTATTGAACTATTTCCAAAGAGTTTCAACCTTGTTTCAAAAGACCTTATTATCTGAAAAAAACGTTAATATTTAGGCAAATTAGATAATTTTAGTGACATTATAATGTTTTTAAGGCGGTATTTTCTTCCATGAAAAAATGATTTAAAAATATGATAATGATACAATGTATTAAAAAGTATTGAATGATATTCTTTTCATGACATATCGTTGGCTTTAGATTTTATATATTTGATTAGGTACTTTGTGCAATATTTATGTGAATAAATTTAAGTTGTAGTTTTCAGAAATTTAGGAGATACTTTACTTTCAAATAAAACTATGATATGAAGGGCATGCATTTTTTACACGATCAATAAAGCCGGTGTTTATGTATTAAAATAATTTGTCTATAATACTCTGTTTCAAATTGATATTTAAAAATATTTTCCATCAAGTCTAATGAATGTCAACATTTTGTATTAAAATTTTAATTGAACATTTATTCAGTTTGTATTATCAATAAAAATCGTCATTCCAAAAGCTGGTTAATGGCAATGTTTTGAAGATAACTTTCTTCATTTCACTTCTTTCGTACTATTATAACTATTTAAAACGTATTTCGTAGCATGAATATAAGAAATTAATACCATTTTCTCATCAGATTCTTTGCATGAAAATCTAAAACGAAAGAAAAAAAATTGAAATTAGAGCAATGCAAAATCATTGTCGTCAAAAAATGAAGAAGAGTAAATTTGATATTTATTTGAATATTTTCGCTCTAGAATTTCTAAAATGTACATATTAATTTCTAAAATACTTGTATGTTTATAAGAGTATTTCTATAAATGTAGAAGTAGAAGATTTTCGAATTTCTTCTAGATGCCTACATAGAATCTTATTTAGTTGCTTTCTTTTCAATGGAGTTTCTATTGCTTTCGAATAAAGATGTATTCGCATAGCCAACGGGAACGGTCTCATCAAAAGCTTTCTCGTATTTTCTCCAATAAATTTTTCATGTACAGAACTCTTTATATGGCAATTTCGTACAATAGTCGTAGAATATTGTTTAAGCGTGTATTGAGCATCATCAAGGATTAATCCGTAGCATGTGTTAATAGTATTCAAATACCCAATCTGTACTGTATTTTCCGATACTGTTTTCTCAAGCGATTAAAACAATATTTGCTAAAAGAATGCAACTGTAATCACAAAACTTTATACCAAATTTGATTTATTTAAGCTGTTGCATTTTTGAATTATTGAATTTTTATATTTCTGAAAATATAGATCGACAGACTATTAATGCGTTGTTGGATTCCTCTCCAGATTTTAGTACTTGTACTACAGATGATAAATATTTATGCATAATTTTATCTTCCTATTTCTCTTTGGCTTAAAGTTATTGTATTATATATTAGAAAAACCGAAGAGGTAGATTTTCTTTGAAGAGATTTTACTGAAAAAATTGATAAAAAATCTACAATTTGATGCCAAATTTCAACGTTCAGCTGAAAACCTTTTTGAATTATCTTTGTCAAAGACATACAGAAAAACATATGTGCATTTTCTAAAAACGTGTTTTTCGAACTCGTGGAAATCTTAAACGTGGAGATTCGTAATAATTTTTAGTATGAAATTTTCAGCGATTACTATACTGTGTATACGAGAAAGTAAAAAGTAATAAACTATACTGACATTTCAATTAAATGATAATGGGATTTTTTTATTCAAGCTGTTGGATAAAGTTTAATGCTGATTGCTTTTAGAAGTACTGATAGAGAGATCAAAATTCAGTAATGGGGTAAATGGATTCAATCAATCTTCTATCAGATCATCGTGTGGAACAAATTATATTTGTAATGCTTCATGTCAATATTCCTGTTTCCGTGACGATAATCGTATCACAAAATCCTAGCAATGTGGAGGACGGCGAAGGTCAAATAATACCTTATACTATTGTCCATGACATTCAGAGTGAAATAACTGAATGATTTTGAGCCAAGGGTTGCGTAATTAAGATTAATCATTGAGCTGTGAAAAAAAAAACTTCTAGATTTCTACAGTAAAAGTGTTAAGTACAATAAATGCTCTTATTTAAACAAAATAGATCGATGTGTTTTGCTGGCTTCTGGTATTTTTTAACTGATTTTCCCCATGTCTTCATCTAAGAGATAAATTTGAATATTGTAGGTTTTAAGTGTGAAAACAGTTTTTCCATTTGAGTACTATAGTTCGAGTTTCAGTGTAGCTATTTATTAAATATCTAAAACTAAATAGTAAGTTATTCCTCGAAAAGATGAATCACATGGGAAGAAATAATAATTAGAATCTATTCTTACCATAGTTTTGGTAATCTATATGGAAATACATTACCAGTTGATAATTGTTATAGGTTTACTTGCAAATTTTAATAAAAGGATGATAAGAGATACAAAACTTCCCCGTGATCCGGGAGTGCCGGGTTTCAGTCCCTGTCCGAGAATGGCAGTTCTTCTTCTGTGTTCTATCTGTGAGGTGTGTAAATGTACCTTGCTGTAAAAAAGGATTGTGCAAGCGAATGTAGTCTATAAAGTAGCTAAGTAATATTCTTGGTCTAGTTGGTGCTACTGAATAAACAAGAGGCGCTCACTCAGATGAAATAACTGACAGATCTATCAAGGAATTATAAAGTAACATGAGTAACAATAATAAGAACAACAACATACATACAAGACATCTTCTTGTGTTTGTGAGACGAAAAAGTCAAGGACTATCAATTAATAAGAAAGGATTATCAATTAATAAGAAATGACAAAAAAAATCCTTTTTAATGCAGAGGTGGGTTCCAATTGTGAATTTTTATGAGACGGGAGATTCATTTACATACGAAATAACGCCAAGTTCCATTATAATCTTTACTGTATATAAAGAATTTCTGAAATCATTACATTACCGTACGCCTTACAGCTACCTTGCAGCATATATACGCCATCAAATTCTAGATTATATGCAGATAAACGCAAAGTTAGAATTTTTATAGTTCTCCAATCAGAGAACACGTAAAGGATTCTCATTTCATTGATTTTTTATAAACGAAATTCAGCAGAATAAGTGAATATTCTTCAATTTAGCTTCCGAAACTTTCTGAAAAAACATAAAGCTGAAAACTATATAGAATTTGTTAACAATTTAAGATTTGACTATAATATTAGTATAAAGTTTGCTTACTTGCATACCCATTTGCAAGTAACTATAATTCTTCTGGATTCTTGTTAACAGTAGTGAAGAAAATTAGGAGCAATTTCAAAAGGATGTTAAGACAATGGACAGAATTTAATGGATACATCCAAACAATTAGGATATTTATGATAGAATATAGCTGACATTTCCCCAAATACTAATTAAATGTTTTTACGAATACCAGATAAATAACTTCTTTCTCTAATTTTTAACGCTTTTAAGTAAGATATTGATGTATTAACGGGAATTTTACTGTCCTTTTCCCATTATTCTTCAAAATCTTCCTAGGAAATTATTATTTTTATTTTGCCGCTTACACCCTAAGCCTAAAATAATGCTGCGATTTCAAATAATGCTATTATTATTCAAACAAGAGTTAATACAATGACATACATCGTACGTTAGTTTTTAATACACAAAATGTATATAAAATTAATTAAAAAATTGCCGCAATTTAGGGAAAGGTTGTGATGAGTATTCTCTGTCACAAAAATGAGTTAAAACTAAGTTATTTAATGTTTGGGTTTATGCTTTGAGATATTTCAATAAAATTAAAATATTTAATAAAATTCGAGAAACATCTCCAGGTTGATTGAAAAAATATTGAAATACATGATTTTTAATGACATGCACAGAGTGTCCTATATGATATGCAGTGTCCAATATTTACAGATTCGGATAGCAAAAGTATTTTTATGGACAAGACGAATATTTTTATCTGCAATATGTGGAATCCCCGAATATAGTGTCATATGCTAATTACACGAAAAACGTTCATTTCGAATGCGACAGTTTCTATTCCAAATTATGATGCATACGATGATTGCTTAAAATGGAAGCTTCCCTAGATGATTATGGTATGTTCCCACCATAATATAAATGGCGGCAACACTATCAAAAGTAAGTAGAAAAAATAAGCGCGGATTCCTTTATGCAAGATGGCGCCTGACCTCACCGCACTCAGCGAAACTTCGATCTTATAGCGGAACAATTTCACCGTTGACGGATCGGGCTGGATTACATTAAGAAAATTCAAATAAGACAACATTATAGAGTAGCTACTTTATTTCCCGAATCAGAATTCATGAATGATTTTTTTAATCGGGACGTTTCAAAGATGAAATGTATGTATCTCACGCAGCCCTCACCATTAGACGACTTGAGTGCAGAAATTGAAACTGATGTCAAGGAAATTGGAACACATATTTTACAGAAAAGGATTGCGAACTTTGATTCCAACCATAGCATTTGTTTGAACGCTTTGGCAATTCGAAAATATGTTGAATTGAAAATCAACAATAAACAGGGATTTTCCCCTTGTTTTTTTCACAGTTTTACGCATTAAATAGCGTATGACAATATATTCGGGGATTCCACATGTTATGCATAATCATTATGAGATGTTCTATCCAAAACTGTAATTATTAGATGTTGCCATTTTGTGGGACATCATGTACTTATAACAATCTTAGTACATTAAGTAAGAAGGTTAAAGCAATCTAAACACATATGAAGTGAAATATGAAGCTGCAGAGGTCAAACATCCGTCTTTATATTTAAATTAGTGAATAGGAAAGGCAGCTCCAAATCCTAGTCCAATTCCATACATTTTTGGAGTATAATCATGACCTTTAGATACATCACAAAAGTTAAATTACTTTTTTTTATCCGCAAATTTTGAAAAAAAAAAACATCTAATAAATAGTGTTTCTTTGTTTAATCTCTTTGTTGAGAACTGCGATATTTTTCCACCATATCTTTCAATACTTTGTTTTTATTTAATGGGAAAAAGTAGTATTTGAAAGTATTCACAGTTCAGAATAGACAGAAATTGTTTTTATTTTAAGGGCAACGTCGAAGATTGGGTACAAATTTTGCTGGCTTTCCCATACTTTTTATAATTTAAATTCACAATATCAAAAGTAATAAAAGATTATTTGAATTAATAACAAATCTCTACAAGGCTCACTAAGCAATGGCTTTTTTCCAAAATAACTTATTAATTTATCAATTTCATCTACAGAGATGTAATCAACTATTCTTGAGGCTGTTACGTAATTGGTAAGTTGATAATCCAACAAAGTTATAAATTGATATGAACAGAATATAAAACTAACGAGAAATTTTTGTTCAATAATTTTCAATAAATTTGTAGTCATGAGAACTTTCTCTCTGAAAAGTATTTTCTATAGATTATTTGCTAAAATGAGCCTTTTTATTGTTATTATTATTTAGTTTAGAATAATAGTGTATCGATAATTTTTCTGAATATATTTAACAAAATGGGGAATTACTTAAAAATTTAGACTTTTCCGTATTTTGTACAGAGAATTGACTAAAATAACATGATATATGCTTCAAATTTTGCTGTACGATATGAAATATAATATTGAGAGCAATTTTCTAGTTGGAAGTATATAGCCAGCATGGACAGCCTTAAATGATTAGAAACAAATTATTAGCCTATGATGAGAATGTACGTCATAGACATGTTTGCCAAATTTAGTTGATCATAAATAAATATCTTTAAGTATGGAGAGACAGACAAATATGAAAAAAAAAGTAACGGAGTAACAAATTACAAGAGAATTCAAATACCTGTTTTGCTTCTATCCAAGAATTATATATTTTGTGATCATTTTCGGTGCAATGACAAATTTTAATAACTTCCATCGAACTGATATGCTGTTTCTATTAGGCCACGATTTATATTTATTAATTTCTTACCTGACTTTCAGTGAGTAAAATGACACCACATTTAACGATACGGCATCTTCAAAACCGAAACAGAGATCAAAGGTATAATGCTTGATATTTATTTCTAGGTTCACATGAATGTAAGTTTGATATAGCTGTCTATGAAATGTCTAAAATTTATGCTACAGCTTGTGAAATAAAAACATTAACTTTCATTGGAAAAAGAAAGAATTCAAAGATAGGTGAGAAACATGGTATTAAATGCAAAATGAGATCAGATATCCTCATCAGTTTTATATAATAACAGAATAAGCCTTGAATATTTTTGCGGACTATATTACTTTGTGATACATTTTAGATACAACTTCGCTGTATAATCAATAGGAAAGGAGGCGCATTTATTTTTGAAAAGCCCCATCTGCATTTTGACAGGTCTTCCAAAGGTTGATGTATGTTTATGTTTTTGTGTAAAACTGCTAATTTCTTTTAATAAACTTAATTCTATAAGCAAAGAAAAACGGACTAAGATATAAATAGATTTTCACGCACACAAAAGTATGAAAGATTGGGATTATTTTTACCTTCTATCAATCGATATTTATTCATACGATTTTCAATGCTATAATAGTGAGTACTTTTTGCAGACGAATTTTTGTGCGAGAAGTTGATTATAATTTCCTTAATATAACACAAATAGATAGTAATTATTATAAATTGCTATTTATTTATTATCCGGTAATATGTTTAGATCCTTTTTTTAATGAAGCTTTGATGTTGCATTAAAAAAATTTCTTTCTCTTGCAAAAATGTATTTCTTAAGAAAAAAAATTGACTATTAGACTCATCTAAATTAAATTTCATATTTACCAATTACAGTTGTCATACGAGGAAGACACCTCCATATTGATGGTGAGAAGGTTCCGGTATGATGGTTGGTTCTCACTATTCTTGTAGGTACACAAGAATAGCAAAAAGGTAGTCCTGAAAAAGTGGAGTGCCCGCTTCTCCCACCGATGACAGGACGTGTTTTTTTAAGGAAGGGTTTTACATTGTCCAGTGTCCCTTAAGGATCACCCGTAATTCCTGCCAATGTTTCTGTTGAGGCAGGAAGGCAGCTATTTTCTGATTACTGACTATAGTCCGAAAACAACTACATGGTTTTTTGAGCTGCAATTACAAGAATAATTTAACGTTCAAGTTATAATGCTGCAATTTTTTTTCTTCTAAAAAACGAATTTAAAATTGTAATTAGCATACGAAATCATTTCACTTCAATTCAATCTCATATAAATGATATCAAATAGATATAAATATTCAAGTCATAATACAAAAAATGACATTTGGGTAAAATTTAAAAAAAACTTGGAATTATTATATTATTTTTCACCTACTTCACTTATAAAAATAAATCTCATCGCTTTAGCCAAATTAATTAAAACAGAGGAGATTATATAGCCACTGAATATTTTCTAAGTGAAATTTCGTGTAATTAACTATGTGGGTTACCTTTGATCTCATTATTCCTATGTAAAGCAAATATGCTGCCACGTAATCGGTGTCAAGCGTGTTTCGTTTTTTGAGTTTTCTTCGTCATTAAAATACATCGTACCATAGAATACCCATAAATGTTACCTGAAATCATCCAAACTGTATTATTTATTCAGTGATTGTTCTTCGGTTTATTTCTGATGCGTATGATTGTTGGGAACTCAGAATTATTCCCGCTTTTTAGATAACAAAAACCACCTGCTTTATAAATGCAAATTAAGGTGGTATTTGAAAGGAGAGTGCTCGTGTAATAAATGTAATCGAATAATCTGTGCAGGTGTTAAAATAGAATTAATCATTAGAAAAGGGTATAAAACCACCTCCAGACAATTTTTTTAGATCTCTTTGCATGAGCAGTTTTGCAAAATGTTCATGATGAATCGCATCTCCTTGCTTGCGCTGCTACTTACGGTGGGCTACACAGTAGCTCAAAATGGAGGTAATGAGAACTTTTCGTGAAATTCCATAGATATTTAATATTTAATTTAAAAAATATCACACACTAGTAAAAGTTAGAAATTCGTAATTTTTTTCCAAAAAAGTTTCTTTGGAGATTTTATTTATTTCTAAATAGCTGGATTGCTTTCTAAGAGTATCTATTTTATAATATTGAAATAAAAATGTTCTTCAAATAATTATGATTCTTATTTGAAATAATTTCAAATAAGGATCATTTTTAAATTTTAAAAATAAAAGAGGAAAATTAAACGTTATGATATGAATTAAAAAACGGATTCAAAACATGTTAATTAGTTCGATGTCTATTTTATATTTTAACAATAATTTTTTTTTATTTAAATATCTGTAGAAACTTTGATAACTTTCGTATGAAAGCAAAAATTTAAAACACATCTAGAAAAAATTAATTATTTTTAAATGTTTAGATATAACTATAAAATATGGAATAAGGCATATATTTATGTATTTATAAATGTATATGTATGCCTAATTATATCTGTAATAAGACCTGTAATTTATATTATTAAAAAATAAAATTATTTTTCAATTCTAATAATTTTAATAAATTTTAAGTAACGATGCTTAATTTTTAAAAAAATTAGATATAACTGCACTTTAATGATATTCATTCATAATACTGATGCAAAATTAAGGAAACAAATTAATTGATGTTCGATGTCTATTTTTATTTTAAATATGAAAATATTTTTTTTATTTAAACATTTGTAGAAAGTTTGATAACTTTCATATGAAAACAAAATTGTAAAACTTATCTAGAAGAAAGTAATTATTTCTAAATATTTATATATCACCATAAAATATAAAATAAGGTATATTTTAATGTATATATAAATATATGTACAAGTTTCAATCAATTTGTTCTAAGATATACTTGAGTAAAAAGTATTACTTGTATTAAAAACTTACTTACAAATTACTTACTTATTATTACTTACAAAATATCACAACTTAATATTCTGATTATATTTTATTTCAAATACTTATTTTAAATTTTATTTCAATTTTCAGGTGGCTGCAGTAAGTTATTTTTGACTAAATTAATTTTTTTAAATTATTCATTCATCCTTTTTTTTTCAAAATATTTGAAAGTGTGGAAAAAAAGAATTCAATAATGATGTCTTTCTTAGCATAATTTTTTAAAGATTTTATATACGATTCTATAATTTATTTTTATAATACACAAAAGGACTTAAAATAAATTGTTTAGTTACCAAAAAAATTACGAGGAACAATAAAATTTGTCATTGAATTTTTTAAAAGAAATAATTATTACCCTTTTATTTATTAAAATTAAATAAGTTTTTAAATAAATTCTGCTTTTAAATTTCTGATGTTTTTTTAAATTTTTATCTTTTGATTATTGAAATTTTACTTAATGATTGATTATATTGAGCCTTCAAATTAATTATGGGCTTATAGATTGTTAAGAAAACTTTATAACACTTAAAGAAGTATATTATACTGGAAGTATAAATAAACTCCTCCAGATACTGATAGCATTACAAAATAGGCAGTGAACACTCAAATACATGTCAAACTATAAATAATGAATCAACAAACTTATATGTCATTGAGTTGTTGTGACTTACGGCAATTTACAAGCCCGCTAACAGAACTTATATGTAATTATAATTAAAAAATTATGAAATATATTAGATAATAAGCATATGCATTCAATCTAAAAGCATAAAAACAAGTTAAAAATCAAGAAACTGTGTAGTCTGAACTCAAAACGAATTAAAAATGCAGAAGGATTTAAAAATTAAATACCTGCAGAGTATACTTCATTATGTTAAAGAGGTTTCTTAAACATTCTATAAGCCCATAGTTAATTTAAAGGTTCAATATAATCAATCATTAAGGCAGTAAAATTTCAATAATCAAAAGATACATTTTTTAAAAAATACATCCAAAATTTAAAAGCAGAATTTATTTTAAAACTTATTAGAAGTTTAAAAGTTGTAGAAATTCGATTTCAAAACAACACACAAAAAGCATTTTAAAAGTATCGATCTCTACGCCATTACCATTTAATATTTTACAGTGAAAATAGTTTAGTTTGATTACCTTTACATGAAAATAAAATTTTGAAACCAATATTTAGGAAAACAATAATTTCCAAATATTAAGATAATATAAAATGTGAAATAAGACAAATTTATTTTGAAATTTGTCCAAATAAATAAATTTTGCCGATACATTCTTAAATAAGTTATTGAATATAAGCCTTTTTTTTTGAAGGAAAAATTAACCTAATTTTATATGTCACCCCATCAATTGTGTTGTCGATAAATGTTGACATTTTAGTTGTCTATAAAAATAATTAGCTTCATAATAATCTTTGTAATAACTGATATAATTATAATTATAAAAGATTTAGTAGAATTATAATTCTGGAAAGAAAAAAAATTCTCTGATTATGAACAATTCAAATTATCCATTATTATTCAATAATTAATTCAATCCTCAGTAACATTGATTATAAAGTCAATGATTAGTTAAAGCTATTATAAAATTTTAATTTAACTTTTCGGAGTTTTTTGTTGTTATATCTATATCACTAAATTTAATCGTTCCTTTTTTAAAAATTTAATATATTGTAAAACCAAATCCTTTTGAAAATCTGAAGATATATAGGTGTCATAGTTGTCAATAAATATGCTATCTCCTTGCACAATTTTATTTTAAACATATAATTTTTAAAATCTCACTTGTGAAAAATTATCTATTATTTCTCTTTCTGAATTGCAAATGTAATAAATATGCTTTTATAGTGTAACTAATACATGGATTGAAGATTACATATGCATGTAAACTAAAATAAAGTAAAACATTAAACAAAATAATATATCTGAGAACTATTTTAAAGGTTAATAAAGTTTCTCAAAATATTAAATTTTTAATTTTTAAAAATTTATACAAATTATTAGTATAAAAGAAATTTATGGGAAAGTTTATATAAAAGTTTTTAGAAAAAAAATTCAAATAATGAATGATAAAACAAAATGTTTACTGAAATTTTTCAAAGTAACGTAAAGCAAATTATATATATGCAAATGAGCTAAAATATAACCATTCAAACTTCTTTATAAAATAGCTTTAAAAATTTTTAATGGTTTATACATAAATTCATCAGAAATTTGCTTTTAAGACTATCTTTTGCGAAATTACACTAATTATATTTGCATTTACATACGTTTTAATGCTATATTGCATCTTTTAAAACTATTTTCTCACATTACAACCTTTAATAGAATTATAGACGCATTCTAATCTTTGACAGAAAACCTTCAACAATTAAAATTTAATACAATTTTTTAAAGATTCAAATTTGGTATAACAATTTCTCAATATGTTAATTTCTAGATGTAGATAATATGTAATATGGAATTATCATTATCTAACAAAAAATTTAAAAAAATTTTTAAAACTGTTTTAGTATTTAAAAACGTAAAAAATGAGAGAATTTATGTTATTTATCAGTCGAAATCGAATAATTAAAGAATGAATAGAAATATAGCCTAGGTTTTAGTTTTCCTGAACTAAAACCTAGGCTATATTTCTATAGCTCATATATGTTTTTTATAGCTGAAAAACTTTAGGCAAATCATTTGATAAGCCTCTAAACTATAAGACCTTTATATCTCATTTTGCATAAAAAGTCATCTTATACTTTAAATAATTTTCACATTGCATGTTTTATGTAGTGACATGGCATGTTTTTATTATGTAGATGTTTTTTCTTCTGTCCTTTTTTTTTTGAAATATAAGAAAAAATACTGCTATTTTCAAAAAACAGTCACATACCCAAAATTAAATCACGGAGAGTCGACTTTTTAAATAAATATATAGACTAATTTATGTGGACATTTTTAGTCCACATAAATAATGTTATTTTTCATGTGGACATGCAAAAATTTGTTTCATATTTTTTTTTCAGTATAAACTTAATTGATACTTTTATAGTAAAGATAAGTCAGGAAAAAAAATTTGAAATAAATACTATGATAAATATATTGATTTGCTTATATCGGATTAATTTTGTTATTTTATTATTTCCCTATAGATACGTATGGAAATATTAATGGTGAGTAATTTAATGATTTTTTGCTAATTTCTTTCAATAGAGAATTATATCATTCTGTTAAAAATATACATTATGATCCATGTCGAGTTTCAGATTTTATTTTAATATTTATTCTTAAATTATACTAAAATATATTTATGTTTTGATTTTTGAAATATTAGGTTATTCATTATGAAATTGCTTCAGATTGCAACGAAATGACATTCTAATTGGAATTTTATTCATGTG
Organism: Argiope trifasciata; assembly: GCA_026543055.1. NCBI lineage: Eukaryota > Metazoa > Arthropoda > Arachnida > Araneae > Araneidae > Argiope > Argiope trifasciata. The sequence goes on along the minus strand of JAPMOQ010055038.1, from coordinate 1,432,913 downwards.
ATGCATTTTTTTAAATTTCCGAATTTCAAATTTGGCATCGAATCAACCGATTTGAAATGCTCTTTCTTTAATGGAACTTTATCTTCAACAAGTTCAAAAATTGGTCTATTTTTTGAGACAGGTTTCTGTACTAAATATTCATGCAAAATTTTTTTTTAAATACTAGGCTATTCATTATGAATTTACTAAGCATACTAAAAAAAGTGGGATTTTATTTAGAATTTTAATCATGAGAAGCATTTTTGTTTATTTTATAATTCCGAATGTGGCTTCGACTCAAACACTTTGAATTATTTTTTTAACGTAACTTCACCGTCTACTAGCACAAACGTTGGCTTATTCCTTTGTTGAGACATATTTCAGTATTGAATAAATACTCTCCAAAATATGATATCGTAGTTCAGTCATAAGTGACATTACAACAATTTTTGTTTGATCTCTGTTAATGGAAAAATTCCGATTCCGGATTCAAAGATATGATTTTGAATTTTTAAGCAATGAGTAAAAATTTAGTGGAATCCAAGTTAATTTAAATGAACAAAATCTTATCAACTACTTTTATATTTTGGATTTCGAAGCTGAAATTTCCATGGCATCTTATCTACACGTTTGGACATTAAATCTATATAAGTTAGATAATCTCTTATCTATATATAAAGGTTAGAAAAAATATTTGAATGTGTATGAACTGCTGTTTATCAAAGTAAGTTTTTTTTGTTGAAATAAACAAAAAAATTGAACTTGAGAAATCGGAAACATTCTATTAATTTCAAAAAAAAAAAAAAAAAAAAAAAAAAAGCACCCTTATTTAGTAATCATTAGATTTTATGCAGAGATCATTATCATTATGCATAAAGAAGATGGGTCTTAGCTAATGAATAACAGTAAATAAAATTCCCTTTCAGTTAATACTGTTATTATAAAATATTGTTTATGGAAAAAACACATGGAAAAGGAATTTAACGATAGACCTTTTCAGTATCTAACATAGTAGGAGAAAAATAAACTGTCTTAATATTATCTAGAACACTGGCATTTTGATATTTTTTTATCAATTTTTTTATATTATCACTCGGATAAAATATTTATGATAAAACTCATATTCTATTATATTTAAGGATAAAGTGATGAAAACTTCTGTATCAATAAATATTGAGAGGAGAGGAATATGATTTATTTAATACTAGCTGGTACCCAGTGCGTTGTACCAGCAGCATAATCTTGGAGGCATCATTTGGAATTTGAAATAATTATCTAATTTAATTAAGAATGATATTTATTTGCTTATCTACAGTGAATACATTTATTGAAATTGAAATATAAAGGAAAAGCATAAATAGGATTTATTATATTTTTATTATTCTACTCTACAAATAAATACTTATTTTTTTATACAAGATTTGTGTATTCTATTAGAATTGTAAAGCTTGGTGCAATTTCAAAATGGTAATGAAAAAAACCAATTATTGTATCTCGTGATTCTTTTAATATTCGTTCAATATTCTGAAGTTTAATATTAGAAAATGTCATTAAAATATTTCCTTTTAAAATTGATTAAACACAGAAAATAAATCTGTACCATAAAATCTTGAATTTTGCTAAAATATAATTTTTTGAAAATTAAGATGGTGCAAAATTATTTTTTCTATAATATTTTCGGAAGTTACTGCAAAAAATAACTAAGAATTTATTAAATGTTTACTTTAAATTTCAAATCTATAAAATTGGTTCCCATAAAACTTTCAAGCATACTGTTTAATAAAACTATTACCTCAGAGAAAGACTTACATTGCATTTACGCACAATAGGTACGAAATATTAACGTCTAGCTTGAATTTAGCATTTTTAATGAATCTGCTCTTCTTAATAGAGTTATTTGGTGGTTGATCCATAGTTAAGAGATGCTGTAAACAGATCTGAAACTGTTTATGCTTTAAATGGCTGTATTATGCCTATAACCTTCGTTTAATTGCAAGAAATATGCTGTCGAAGGTTTATCGGAATCGGATGTGCGATATGGTAGCGCATAAGAGATATACAGGCAAACATTTATTTTTATTTATATAGATGCAGGAACATATTTAAATATGTACGTACTTTAAGAATATTAAGGGCACTTGAGTATCTAATCCAAAATATCATAGCATAATGACTTAAGCTTATGGAATGTATCCATATTTATTTAAAATACTGAAAAAATAAAAAATGCGACTGCAGTACATAAGAAAGTTTGTAAGGTTATCACGAGTGACAAGCACTATATATTGGTAAAAACTTATCCATCGAATTTTTTTTTTGCAAAGTTTTTAAATTAGAGACAAAAAACGTTGGAAAGAAAATTAGTACAAATTAAAGAGCATTCTTTTTAAATTTAAAGTTATGTAAACATGGGGTTGGATCAATAATAGTCTATTGAAGAAAATTTCGAGAATTTCTTTTTCCTTCACTACATCCTGAGAGGTTACTATCTGTGAAAATTAATAAATTTAGGTCGAGTCTTTAAACTTTAATAATTAGTTTAGTCCTTAAACTTATCTATGCAGCATTTATATTGATTTTTGTACCTAGCAAGATGTAATACACATTTACAGATAATATCAAACTTACATGCATTAGTCTGTAAATATTTTTAAAATTATAAGAAAGTTTTACAGCCTACCATAAGAAATTTCTGAGAACAAATTTGTAAATAAGAATATGTTAAGCGAAAAGCATATTTGGTTAAAGGAATATAGCAAAAACTATTGTGAAGTAAAGCATGCACATTTCGTAAGAATGTGTCGAACAGACATAGAATAATTGTATATAATATTCAGAAATGTAGAATTTCTGATTTCATGTGCCCAATCTTTGAGAATGTACAAAGAAGAAGTGGGGCATATTCACATTATTGGAAAAGATTTGGAGTCCCCTATTGTACCCTGATCACTCATTTAGAATGTAGAAAATACACGGGGAACAATTTTACATTATACGCAAATGCATAAAGTCGAATATTATTGCATGAGTATTCCGTATAAAAGTAGAAACAGGCATGGAATAACTTTAGATAATATGTCAAGCATTGATTACTTTCCCATGCCATGAGGCACAAGTCTGAATGACCAGAGCACCGTGGCAGCATTGGTGATAACTATTGTTGATTTCTACGAGCCTGATTACGGACCTGATACAACTAAGCGATAAGCATGTCCGTCATTGATAGAAGGGGGGATAGTCGACCCCACACCATTTATGTACCCACTCTTGTGACAAGAACAAACGAATCTTCAGGAAATTTCTCATCTTCATATCTAAGGTATCCGCCCGTGGTTTGCTTCACATACCTTATACTGTTCTGTCATAGTATAGATTCATCGAAAATGCAGAAATATAATAATTTTGATGACATACAAAAGTATAATATCTCCGGACAGCTGTGATTATGTTATTTTTGAATTTATAAAACTTATAAGGAGTCGCATATATTTAAAAAACTTTATATTTGTTCAATGTTTTAAAAATAATTATTTAAAATTAATATATATTTTTTAATTCACAGGTATTATGAATAACCTCCTGGGTAAGTATTTAAAAGTTTTTTCAAGTATTTTTTTCATGTATCGCATTTAAATAATTTAGTTTTCTCAATAAACTAAAATTTCAAATATGTTTGTGGCAAAGAAGTATTTCTGTTACTATTAAATTATAATCTAAAATTATTTGTAAAAATTTCTTAACATAATCTAATTTTAAAATAATTAAAATATCAAACAATGTGCAGTTTTTCAGAATATTAAAATAAATCTGATATACAACTCTGAGTAAGTCTTATGAATCTGATTTATAAGTCTGATGTTTTCTGAGCAAGACAATATTATGGAATTCATATTGATTATGAGATTAATAAAATTGAAATAATAATAATAATACTTTCGAAAATTTTAATAATACACAAAATGTTTTTATAAGATATCATCAGTTTTTATAGCTCGAAAATTATGATTGATGAAAAGAATACAATTTAAGTCTATTAAACAAAACATTGTCCATTTCCATTTGTCGGTTGAAAATATTTTAAATGTGATGCAGGCAAAGATATTCAGAGTAATTTTCTAATTGAATTAAAAAATAATAATAAATGAGAAATGAAAACTAAGAAGCAATAGCAAAAGTAGTCATTTGAAAAAAAAATCGAATTTATCTTTTCCATAAATGTATAAATCCTTTTTTTTTCAAATCTAGCATTTTATTTAAAAAATTCCTATTACTTAGTTAAAAAATATATAAAATCTTCTAGATATAGAAAGATCATAATCTTAAATAAATGACCTTTTATAATAATATTATAAGAAATTATGACAAGGACAGATTCGAACGCTTACGCATTGTTTTCATTTTTTCAAATCTTTTCCTCAAAATAAAAGAAAAATCATTTTAATTTATGAATTAACATCACGTTTAATTATTACTTTCAAAAGAATAAATCAATTCAAAATATTTTTAATAGCAATAAAACACGGCTGTTAAAATTTTTTAATTATTTGAATCAAATAATAATAGGATGCAAAGAATAAATTTTAAAATAGAATTTAATATAGAAAGTGATAATTCATATAGAGTATAGTAGTTTGGCTTAAACTATATTAATTTATATCTGAGTAATATTATATCGAATTTTTAAATGCTTTGAATATAATCATAATTTTAAATGAGATCTTCGTTTCACGCAATTAAATAGATTACTTATTATTAATTTAAAAGCATATTTGCATGTACATTAGACTGATTTTCTATTGTCGCCTTTCTTATTGAATAAAAATATTCTATATAAATCATTATATTTATTTGCTTTTAAAAGCTATTTGAAATGTTCAGTTACTTTTCAAAATTATTTAAAAATGTTGATGGACTGATTGTTGTTGTTTAAAACTGCTTACTTATTACTTAAAAATTGATAGTCGAAAGTTACATTTTTTTGAAGAGCTGCACAATTTAGTCATTGATGTGGTTAATAAATGAAAAAAAAAGAAAAGAAAAAATACAGCTTAGTTTTAAAAAAAAACAAGCATGAGACTACTTTTATTACGTGGTAAAACGAATTCATCACATACTATAAAATATATTTATGTGGTCGGATGTTTTATTCATTTTATTTTTACAATTAAAATAAATAATAGACAAATGGAGCCGTTTCAATGAAGGCAATAGAGAATAACTATTTCAGGTAATTTTATGACCGAATGTATGATGCTTATGATAGTTAAAAAATTTCAGAATAAGAATTTAATTAATTAAACTGAAATAATACATTTCTACAATATTACAGAATTTTAAATTTTAAATCAATAATTACAGATCAAATCAATAATTACCGATTTTAAATTAATATTTACCAGATTTCACTTTTAAATCAATTACCGATTAAATCCATTAATTCATGAAAAATTAACACAAATTCTTACATTATGCAGTTATCAATATTAGTTTTCAAAGTTGCTTTGAATGTACTAAGTTGCTGTGGCTGAATCATACGACATAAGAATATAAATACTTAGTGCTTACACATCCAATAGGAGGATAATATATCAAACTTTATTTTTATCATTGTTTTTCTTTAATAAATTAATTTGTAATAATAAATTTGAATTGAAGGAGTTTTAGGAAGATAATTTTTATATTAAAAACTTTTTATTTAAATTATTTTCTTTTCCAGCAAACTTGGCTAAGAAATTTGGTAAGCTACAAATATTTAAATAAGAGATTTAGATCAAAATTTTATTTTGATCTAATTTGTGTTTTATTTTGTAGAATAAGATAGATGTATAGCTAAGAATTTAAAAGTATACCAGCAAATCATTCCAATTCTTATTCAGGTTGTTGAGCAAAGCCGAAACTAACTTTGCAACTAAAGATGCAATATTACTTAAGATTTATTTTCAAGAACAATTACCTTTATTCATGGTTTTGTTTTTAAAAATTTACATTATATATAAATAATAATCCGTACCACTAATTCATGCCATCCGTCGTCGTGATGTTTTGAATTCTTCTGATTATATATTTATTTTTAATTTGTTATTATTTTTCAGTAATAAAGAAATATTTTGCCCTTTTATCAATAATCTATTCATGTATAATATCTTTTAATTTTATTAAATTAAAGGAATTGGGCTAGCTTATTATGGTAGTTAATTAAAGTACTGCTACCACATTTTATATAACTTTGCGTTCGAAAATGTGTGTATTATTATTAAAATAATAGGGAAGACTATTAAAAAATGTTAATTTTATGTATCATTCAATTCAATGCCGGTATGAATGGAAACAAATTATTAGATATTCATTCAAATGTTTTGTTTCACATATTTTTCAAATTTTAATTTCTGAAATCGAGTATGCTTATTAAGATAAAAAAATCATTAAAGGAATAATAAGGATTTTACAATAGTGTATAATGCAACTTCGAATTTAAAAAGTGAATATAATTATCAGTTTGGAAAATTTTGTTTAATGAGATCGTTAAGACATTAAATTAATATTTAGTTTGAAATTTAATAGTCACTGCAGTTGCTGAAATAACGAATTAGTTAATTTTTATAGGTAACTTATTTGACACGAAGATTCTGCTCTGGAATTGTAAAAGTTATAAGTAACTTTTTAGGGTTTAAAACACGACTGCTAAAGTTTTCAATAGTGGAAGATTGTTACATAAAATATTAAAATATATTTCAATGAACAATTTGCATATTACTTAAAGTTAATTTAATATGATTTTAAATACTGCAACCATATTACGAGTGTAAATATTGCAATAATTGAAAAAAAATCGGTAAAATAATATTTATTATACTATTTACAGATGATTCTGGTAAGCTAATTACAAGATTTTTGATAATATTTTTTCCTTAATTTCATATTTATCATTATTATTATTTTTCTATATTTTTTATTAAGTTTTAAGTTTTTATGATATTATTATTATTATTTGTGTTTTTATTATATTTCTTATTAATTTTAATTCTTACGTTTTCATTATTTTTTTTACAATTTTTCTTCTTTTTTTTACTACATAGTTTTTTATATTTTTAATAATAAAATATTAAAACTAGCTTTTAAAAATATTGATCCATATATATTTGAAACGAATCATTTCTCTTTTTATTAAATATTCAATGTTTATATTTTTAAATAGATAACGGTAATATTTGTGAGACATGATTCAAAATGAAGTTCATTCCACTTATTTAAGCTATGACCAGTTGAATTCTATTACAGTTATAAATGTTAAATTCTAATCTGTAACAAAAAGAAAGTTTATAATTCTCATAAAATTAAAAAATAGCTTCTGCATTAACTGAAGTCTTTCATTATAGTCTGCTTTATTTACAGCCCTGTGTTCGCATAAATTGAAATTAATAATCAATAAGACAAATGAGACAGATCATGAATACATTAATGAATATTGAAAGAATGATTGAATAAAAAAAATTGCTGTGGAACATTCAAAAAGTTTCTTATTATTAGATGAACTTATGGTTTCTTTTTCAAAATGCTTTTTTATTTCTGTTTTTAAAAATTAGAAATTTTTAATGCTTATTCTCAGTATATTAAACACTAAAAAAAAGGGAATTTACCCAAATTCTAACATTAAAACAGCATTATTTGAAATATGAATGCATATGTATTTGAACGAATTATAATAAAACATTTGAATTCAAAATGTATGCTTTGAAAAGAAACGTAAAACACTAGAAAAGGCTCCTACGGAATTTTTGTCTCAAAATCGTCACTTTTTAAAAGATATTATATAAATATTTAGGAATAAAAATAAAATTGCATTCCAAAATTTTTATATCTTTTATTTATTTTTAATTATTAAAATTTTTTACTATTTCTGATACATTTATTTGGTATAAAAAAGAAATAAAAACACGAACTTTAAACTCTGTAATATTGACATTTTTATCATGATCAGTTTATTTATTTAACTTATTATCTTTTCGGTATATAAAAATTGTCCCTTACACGTTTGTAATTATAAACGTATTCACAATAAAAAGTATTGTAATTTGTATTTATATGAATGTAATAGTATGCTTAATTACTTATTTCTAAAATCGAAATTATAGGGATAAAATGAAATGTTTAATGAATTGTTTAAATTTTTTGTTTCAATTTGAAACTCTATGTTAATTATTTATAAAATGTTTAAAAAAATTATGTTTATTGTAATGATTTAAAAATTAAGTATATTATATTAATGCAAAATTTATGTTATTATATCAAAACATGTATATTTCATTTCTTTTTTGTTTAGATGTGTCTGATACTGTGAACAGTAAGTAACTGAGCACAAAGACTATTACAAACTAAAATTATAGATCAAAATAATTTTTAGAACAAATATAATGTTTTTTATAAAATAATTATTCATACCAGAGCTAATAAAATAAAATATTTTTTTTTAATTCTTACTTGCTTTTTAAACCTTATTTTAAACTCATGTATTTGATGTTATGTGTTGCATTTAAAACACTTTTTGAATTTTCAAACTCCAGAATTTGTAATTTAGATTCGAGGTCTGTAAACAAATTCAATTTTTTTTAAAGCAAAAGGAATTGCAATTATTTGCTATTCGACAACAGAATGATATAATTCAAATTTCTAATCGTAAAAAATAGAAACACGATTTAGCATAAAATAGACAGATCTCTAATCTGTAGAAATGCAGAGAAGATTAAAAGTTATAAAAGGATATATAACTGAATAATATAAAATATAATATAACGTAAAGTCTTCATTCAATCATTGTTATCTTATGGAAAAGTTATGCTTGGCAATTCAGAAGTAAAAGAAAAGGAATTAGCTTAATTGCAGAAATCGGCTTTAATAATAAAAAGAATTGTTCTCTCTTCTCGACTTGGTAGTGCATTTTCATAAAATATAAGAATACGAAACTGAAATTTGTTTTAGTAAGATAATCTACAATTTAATAAAATCTGATATTATTCAGATTTTCAAATACAAATTTCGAGTAATATAAGCGTATATTTCAATCTCTTAAACTTTGTTTGATTCGTAATAAACAAAGATTTACATGATGCAACTTTAGAGATTTTTTTTTTTTTTTTTTTTGCAATTACATATTTTCTTGACCTCAAGATAATTAGAAAGATATCGACAGACAGTGACTGACGATATAATTCTAATCACAAAGTATAATAATATACAATAATATTTTATAGAAAGAACTAGAATCTCACCTTAAAACAAAGATAGGTCATAGCCATTTAAATAAAAAAGATGACGTCCAAATATTATTAATTTTCCGTAATTCTCTTTTTTGTTAGTAAAGGGAAAAAAAAACCAATATGAATCCGCTGTTCATTATGACTCACCACAATGAACAATTTTTAAATAAATAATTTTAATAGCTGAAATTTCAATAAAAAATAAATAAATTGGAATTTTAAAAAATTACATTTTCTAATTTTAAATACATTTCAACATAAGTTTGTGAGTACCTCAGCATTTTTCTCTATAAAACTATTATATTTCCCCTTTTCCACACTTTATGAAAGTGCAGTAAAGAATAACATAAAAAGGAATTTTTTAATTTCTTTTTATGCCTTAAGAAAGATATATACTTCGAATTTGACATAAAACATTTTTCTTCAGACCGTTATTCATTTCTTCATGTTTTAAAATACACATTACTAATATAATATTAGAAAATTTTACGATAATGCTGTTTTATTTGTACATGATATTTTATTTCTATATTTAAAACAAGATAATCTTTAGGAAGTTTTATGAATAGGATATCCAGTCACTGCTGAATGCTGTTCTGCAGCTCCTAAAATATATGGTTTTACTCCTTATATACATTGAGAAAATTAAAATTTAAATTGAATAAGCCGATAGAAATATATTTTTAAAATTAATTTCAAACTAATGAAATTTCAAATCTTTTTTTCCCAAATTAGTTGAATATTCTGAATAGAACATAATATAATTCATTAATAAATGCAGAAAGGATATACATATTGACAATTGCGCGCTGAATATATATGGTGTTTGTCTCCTAGTCGTATATTTTACCGACTCAAGTAATTACATGAGCTTTGTTTCATCCAGCTTCATATCTATTAGCGAATAAAAATTTCCAACAAATTGGACATACACTAGGGCATCACTGGGAATTCAGAAATGATTCTATTTTTACACTAACTTTACCTATTATATTCTACAACAATATTATGTAAACATATTGTAGTGCAGTATTATAAAATATTAAAGGACTTTAAATTCTAAAGGAATGAAAAATAAATAAATAAATGATTCACTTCATTAACGAATAAAATTCAAATATGCTTTCGTACAGAAAATATGGATGCGCAAAGGAAAATAAGGATATTATAAGAATGAAAAATAAGGGATTCCTTTGTATATCGGAAATAAGAAGAAAAATCGGTACTATAGCATTTAATTTAGACTCCCACAAGACAGTTAAAGGAATGATGTATTTTTTAATCATACGTCAATAACCACTGTAACTATTTAAAAATTTCAAACTGATACCTTTAATTTTAAAGTCCATTATTAAGAGAGGTACCTTGTTATCCGGAGCTAACCCCATTTTCTCAACATCACTTATAACATTAAACAAGCTATCAGAAATCATTTTAAATTAGGGGAGTTTTTGAATGAAAGGTAATTTACGGAATGTTTGAAAATATTTTTTCTACTGAATTTTTTTTCATTTTCTGTGATGCATTTCCTCAAAACAAATGGAATCATTTAAGAGTTAAATTTTTTTATCATATATTAGTAATCGTAAACCCAGATTAAAAAAGTGATTTGAAATTTTTTCTGTCTAAAGACCTTATTTCATATAAATATGTGAATTACAGTGATGAATTTTCATGTTAATGAAATTAAATTTAACGAAATTATGAGAATTTTTTTTATCATAGCAAAACTTTTCTATCATCCTGCACAGTTATTTTCATAAATCGAAAACATCTATGAATTTTTTCATTATCATGCAAAAAATTTAAATATCTATGCATTTCTCTGCATAGGAAGGATTTTCGGAATTCGAATTTGTTATCTTTGAAACAATGTATATAAAGTAATATGGATGTGTAAATTCAGCTATGAATGATTTGTTATGAGTTTTAAAGTTAGAATGGAATTTAAATTCCTATGGAATTTTAAATAAATATGTTTATCAAAGAATTTCCAAATAATATAATTATCCCTGAGTATTCCTAATTCCTGATTATCCAAAACTTCCCGAATATTCAGGAACGACGTCTATTACATACCATTTCTGAATATCCATGAGGCTACTTCTAAATGAATTCTTTTATGTATATAATAATTTTATGTATATAATTATGTATAAAACAGCTGAATATTAATGCTGTAATATTAGTGATACTGTAAACAAAAATTGCATGTTTTTATTCATTTAGTATTAGCTTCATTCATTATTATCTTTATCAACAGAATGAGATTTATTTCTAGAATTTTGTTATTATTTTTTTGTTTTGTTTTTGTAATCAGAATCTTATCTCAAAATTTATATTTTTCTGCAAAGCAAATGCCAATTAGAACACATATTTATGAAGATTCCAGCCTTGCATCTCAGAATACTCAGTTTTGTTATTTATTTATTTCGTTGGAATTAAAAAGAAGCAAAAACTCTTAAAGTTGTTTAATAAATTTGAGAACTATTAAAAATATTAATTTTATTTTACTAAAATAGATAAAAACAATGAAAATTATTAAGAAGTAAATAAGGTAACGAAAATAATACATATGATTGTTTTCAGGTATGCTGTTGAGTATAGAAGGTAGGTAGACATTTTACTAAAAATATAGATATTATCTAAACAACATAATAATTCAAGTAAATTGAAAAATATAAACCTTCTTACTTATCAAGAGAATATTTTTTTAAAAAAAATTAGCTGCATAAAGTACATTGATTTAAATACAGGTGTTGGTATTGAGATAAAATGTTGCATTTCATTATAGATCAATCAAATCTTCACTTTAATGCTTCCGAAAGTATATTTGAAAATATTTCACCTATTTTTTCAAATAAACCGAAATTTTTTAAATTAATGATGAAGTATGTTTCTATTATCCATGCACTATTATATTACATAAAGAACTTAAAAAATAACTATGATTTCATTTTCATAGAAGATTCCTACCACTTACTAAGAAACTGCACAAAGAGTTGTAGTCAGTCTTCCAAAGAATTTAGATTATTTGTTTCTTTTAGAGAATTTTTAGAGTATATGGTAGTTTGAAGATCTCAATTCAGGACTGTATAAATTATAAGACATCTCACTCAAATATAATGAAATTTCTTTCGAGCTTCAATAAATTTCCATTGAAAAGTCAATGACAACTTATCTGGGATTATGTGCCCCTTCTGTATTTTCTATATCTAGTAACCTCTGGTCTAGATTCAAATGATCAAGCTGGCTACTTTATTTAATTGATTAATAAATTGGCCAACATCTGCAGCTTTCAAAGGAAATGTTCCCCCTATTCCCCAAAGAAACAAATAGTTTCTTTCGGGGAAGGAATATTAGCTTTTGTGGTAATTTTTGGTGGTTCATTTGAATAATTCCTTGAAGTTCTCGCTTAGCATTATTGTAGTTGATTCCTTTCTCTTACATTGACAGCCATTTCAAAAATAAATCTGTGTGTTTCAATAATAAATAAAACATGAAATTTTCCATTTAGAACTTTCTGTTAATCATTTATGATTAAACACCCCCAAACATATGATGAGAATTCGTTTTATTTAAAAGTTTGTTTCTAAATTGCTTCATTTTCCCCATCTGTCAACATGTGAAATTTGCTAAAAGTAGTCGTATAGCAAAATGCAAGCTAAAACATGTTTAAAAACCAGATCAAAATTTTAAAAACCAATCAGTAAAAAAAAACTAAACCTAAGGTGAATACAGTAAGGTTACCACTTGTTACAAGTGCTTATAAATAATTCACTTTACAGTATAAGACTCTGCTATTTCATATGTGGAAATGGTGAATTGTGATTAGCAATTTTATTAAATGATCTTCAACTGCAAGTAATCAAATTTGTAATTCGTCAGTTTGGATTTTACATACTAATTGTTCTTTGCTTGCTCTCAACATAGCTTCTTTAAACTTTTTTATGTTTTCCTCATGTCCTGATGAGCTTACTTCGTTTAGGAAAGAAGAAGCTTCAAATGTGCAAAATACGCTGTTTCGTTCCCCGAAGCATTAAAAAATAACAACTAAACTTTTATTGCAAACACAAATAATTGTGAAAGCATTACCTTTTCAGGTAACATAAATTTTCAGGTAACAAATTTTTCAGGTAATAGAAATTTCTAACAACAATTCAGTGATTCTTCAGTTATTCGACCAAGATTATGGGAAGAAGCAAAATTTTCTAAACGATCCAATACATTCTATCCATAAAGGAACCCCGCAGAAACAGTAATAAGAGAATAGAGATAATACCAGTCAAATTTAAACAAAGTTTATTGTAGATTTCGTCCTCGGAACCAAATGCATAAAACGTTAATACCAGTTTTTATATAACGATGGATTTTAAAAAATTTTTTAAACTAGTGACTCAACGACAGTTATGTATCAAATATTCAATATGACGATTCAGAGATTGCAGATTAGTCACCACAGATATTTCAAGAATAAATGCCATAAAATCTTTAGTTCAATACTATGTAACTTTCTACATAGTAATAAAATATTAATGCTTATTATCAAAAATAGTAAATATTAAAAATATTTACTTCCATATTCTTCTTTATTTTCATGTAAGATGGAATATTTGTCTTTTGAAAAGGACTATTCCAATGCATCCTGTCTTATTCTGTGGAAGGGAAAATGACTGTTTAATATTTCCTTGATGACTTTCTATTTTAAATGTAGCAAATTCGCTGATCAAATGACAAGACAAATACTTCTTCGAGGAAAAAGAAGTCTATGAGAATTGACAAAGAGTCTTTTGAAAAAAAAAAAAGACAATTATTGCTGGAAAAACTGGATAGTATGTAGAAATGTGATTAATTTCCCAGTTTTAATCTTTTTTTTTTCCTTCTCTCAATAAACAAAAAAAAAAAAATGCTTACCAAAAATGATTTTCCAAATGAGCAACAATTCTTTCCTGAATAAACTTCCTAATCCTCTCTTATAAATGAAATTAGGCTTAGGGAATTTACCAAATTGTATTCAAGATGACAAAGATTACACTTGTGTACTGAAAGCCCTATATCATTTTTTGACTCACTATCACTGAATTTTGGATTAATTCTGAAACTGTTTGCGTAACTTTACATGGCCAAAACATGTGTCTATAATAAATGCTTGCAACTCTTTGAAAGTTTTTAACTGTCTATTCTATTAAGAAAGAGAGTTTAATGTCCATTTGTTTCTTCTTTTTTAGATTTGAATGAAGACTTAAGAAGTAAGCTGGCGATTTTTAATCTTTTATTTGCAAATATAAATTACAGAGATTAAAAAAAATCCATATGTCTCCAGTTATGAATACTAATAAAATTGTATTAAATTATTATGGAATAAAATTATTTTATTTTTTGTATTTTATATTAAGTTACAGTTTTGTATTTTTATTATTTAAAAGATAACAAATTAAATGGAATTAGCTTTTTTATAATAAAATTTTCATAAAATTTTTATCCATTATCAAATTGTTAACTTGTACTATTTTCTTACAACTCAAAGAACAATTAAATTTATCAAAAATTGAATCAAAATTCGTCATAAAGTATTTATGTATATTGTTTTGAGTTATATACATATATTTTAATTGTGATGATAAATTATCGTCGAAAATATTCAATTAAATTTTCAGCAGATTTTCATCTAGTCTTACTGCCTTGAAACAACTATCGTTCCTCATATGGAAATTATTTAAATTAAAAAGTTACATAAATTATATAAAGTGAATAATTTTTCAAAAAATTATTAAATGAACTTTTGTGTATAAAAAGTAAAAATTGTTGAATGAAATAAATGTATTTAAAGAAAAATGTTTGTGTGTTTTTAAATGTCTCTATATTTTTGAAAGTAAATATCTTTTTTCAGAAAATTCTTGTATTAATATAATTCTTATTTCTCCATTTTGTATTTTTTATGCAGTTCTGACAGCAAGTGTTGCAAGTAATTATTTTATGCATTTTCATATTTCTACTATGCACTTTTGATTGTATCATACCTTTTTTATTATTCATTGAATCAATAATAATTTTATTTATCTACAATTATAAAAGTTTTGTGCCTAATTTTAAACATAAATAATTGTGATTAAAAAATTTGTGAAAAATAATTGTTAAATTCATTTGATATATATATTTTAGGCCAATTAAGAACATTGGCAGTTGTTCATTTTACTCAAAGAACGTAGTTAAGAATATATTTTTTTTCGTGCCTAATTTGATAAATTTGATTTTGATGCCTACTTTTCATCAATAAATAAGATGCCAAGAAGATCTTGCCATCATAGTTTGAAATTTGATAAATGGAAAAGTTCCATCTAAAAAAGTTATACTTTAGGTATAATGTATCTGATGTAAATAATGACCTTAACAATAATTATAATTATTACATTTTACCACTGATTATTCTAAGTGACACTGATTATTCGTGATGTATATATAGTATGAAAGACGGATAATCAGACAAATACCGGTATACTGCATTAAACTGATGTATTCTTACCGTTCGCTGAGTATCCTAAGTAATAATGTTATGTTCATGTTATTGCGGAAAATAATCTAGCAAATGCCAATATGCCCAATTAATGTAATCACTTTGACAGTTCACAATATCCCACTTAATACTGATGTGTAGGTTGCGAATATTGATGTAAGACACATTTCGATATCCAAGAATGTTAGCATTCTCACAGTTTCTTAGTGTGCGCCGGAATATATTTGCAAAATATCACAGCTTATTACTAGTATCGGTAAGTGATAAGTAATAATGAATGAGAAATGTCGACATTAATTTTTAATAATTATAATAAATATTTTTAATTCTTAAAGATACAACTGAAAATTTCAAATACATTTTATTACTAAAGTGTATTAAGACATAAATCAAAATAGAAGAACATTTAGAGAAAAGCATATATTAATAAATTATTAAACCTAAAATGTAGAATCTGTTCTAAAGAATAGAAAATAGAAAATGATAAGAAAATATACAGCTAATTTTATACAAACTGTATAAGGTTAACTGTATATTTATGTATTACAGTAAATTAAATTATTATTAATAAATAAATTATTATACTGCCCTTTTTTTGGCTTGTCATTCTTGGATTTTTGTTTCACCTCGCACCAGAACTTATCTGTGCTTGTCGATATACACATTCAAACTTTAAATATATCACAATGGACTATTCCGATTCTCTATGAGGCACTTGAATCATTGAACACTGCGACAGACAAGCGATAATTATTTTTGAATTTTAATGGCAGTGACACCGACCACAGTGCACACCCTCTTGAAAGTGGTATAATCCAGCAGCTTGTAGTAGGTATATAGAACAGCATTTTTACATCTGCATTGCTTCGCGTCTCTCTACCTGAATGTCTGTATTGCTGGAGAAGGTTATAATCTAAAAGAGTATAATCAAATATCGTTCACTATAACTGATTTGTACTTGCCACAATTTAAAGGAAGGGATTCGAAGAATAACGAATTATTATTTCATTGAGGTGTTTGCTTTGTACTGGCATTAATGGGAGAATACTGATATTCTCTAATCGTAATATTTGATGATAAATGCTGTATGTAATTAAAAACTTATTTAAGAAAAACTTTATATATGGTTAAAATCTCGAAACACATTATTTCGCCTGAATTTAGTGTCTAGAAACGCAATCGTAAGATGGCATGGCTTGGAAATTAAAAATGAGGTATATAAGAGTGTTAAACAAAAAAAAATTAATAATACTCATGTTTTACTAAAAACAATTATTTACAATGAAAAGTGTAGTGTTTTATACAATGAAAAATATAGAATTACTTATAATGAAAAAATAGAATATTTAATAAAAATATAATTATTGATGATGAGTCATCCTGGTTACATTATCATGAATAATGTATAATTATATAATACATTGTAATGTCAGTAATTCTGTTAAATATGATGTAATGTGTATTTACCCTATACATCGTAATGTCTGTAGTTCTGTCAAATATAATGAAATTTATAATTAACTTGTTATGTTAAAATTCTTACCCTGCATAATGCCGGCTGTAAAATGTTGAATATAAATGTTTCCAACTTATATCACAGCTTCAACATTCATGAGAAGGAGAAAAATGCTATAATTGTTTCATTAACATAATTTTCAAGACATCTAAAATCTTCAAGTACCTCTGGACGAAATCCCAAGATATAGAAGATGTCAGATTTTTTTTTGTTGCATGCATAGCATATCACAATTAATTTATTGACTTCCAGTAAGTCAATCATTACTGCATTACAATCTTAGATGAATATCATCTTTGCTGTCAGATGCAATTCAGGCTTCCATCAATTCAGAGAATAATGCATTCTAGAATTTGGGTATCAAACTTTTAGTATACTTTTTCAACAAAACTCCTTCATAATAATTTGGCTTTAACTTAAATAAAATGTATGCACGTACATTTGGTACTCCCTGTTATGCTATTCCTTAAACAGATTTTACTTTCTTTCACTTTAATTATTGTTGTCAATTATTGTATCCTAAAAAATCAATATCTGCATATAACGTATTATGCTAAATTTATTTTCTTTTGTCCAAAATTTATAAAAGCTTTTTTAAAAAATTCAATATCTTTGGGAATAGAAAAGATCTAAATTTGCGTATTATTATAAGTGATTGTTTCATTGTTTTGAAACATGCATTAATATTTTTAAAACAAAAAGTAATTAATTTTATAATAATTCCAAGACCGTACTGTTGTTGAATGTCCAATAGTTTGTAAAAATATTTCATTGGAAAAAATAGTGAAAAATTTAAAAATATGGTTTTAACTTACTTCTTATAAATTAATAAAATGGTTTTTTAATTTAAAAAATATGTTCATGTATTTCAAAATTCGCTTTATGAGGAAAAACACTCATTATTCATACTTTCTTCTAGAATTGTCACAATCAGTACCAGGTATGTTTAAGTTTTTTTTAAAAAATATTAGTAATTCCTGTAACTTTTTGATAAATGCTTTCTTTTTGTTAAGAATGCACTTTTTTAATTTTTAATATTGTATGAAGCATGCAAAATAGTTTTATTTTATAAAGTTTAGTTAAAAAGTTAAAAAAAAGAACGCATAATAACACAAATACAAAAGCACTACATTTCGCATACAGTATGACGAGTGCAATATTAAATAAGAGGCAATATCAATATCAAGCTGTTACAGTGTTAGTATTCAAAGAGCTTCCTACTCGAAATACCTTTCTGCATATTGTTATTAATGCATATTAGTACCAGAATTATAATCCAATATAGTTTTACAAGTATAAAGATTTTTAAAATCCAGGATCATTAGTAAAGTTTTAAGATACTTGGAGAAAATGTTCACATGACATGAAGCCTGAAGAACCTTTCTACAAACTTTTATTATCTTTCTTCTTATTCATGCATCTTAAATATGAGCCTTGTAATTCAGTACAGTGTTACAAGTGTAAAGATTATTAAAAATCAAGATCATTAATAAACTATTCGAATACTTTAAGAAAATGTGTTGTGTTGTTGATTCTGATTCCAGGTGGTATAGATACGCTATACTCTTTCCATGGAACCGGAGACCACTAAAATGTCCAAAAACAAAAGCGGATCCCTTAAAATCTCAAAAATAATAAAACTTAAACAATTAAGGATACGAATGAGGAAGGTTTGATCTGCTTTGCACCAATGACATTCAGCGAAGATCCTCCGACCATGTTGGAAGGTGAGGGAATTGGTGTGCCCACCCAAAAGACGTGAGAAAGACGTTTGCGGTTTTTTAGAGATATCCAGATGATGACATCAACCAGGACTCTTATCAAAGTACAAATAACAAGCAGGTGGAACTCTCCAAAGTGTACTCACCTCCATCTTTTTGATGAAGGAGATTTCAAAATAAGTTAGTGTTGCGTCACTATAAAATATATCCTCTGAGGCTATCTTTGTTGAATTAGCGGCTGTCTCATTATCCTTAAAACCAACATGTGAGGGAAACCATTGAATGTGTATAGCATGTTCTGCAGAGATCAGAGCAATAAGGTCTAAGAAATTCATGCTAGATAAATAAAATGTCCACATTATTTACCACTCGAAATACATTTTTGCCTGTTGTTATTCATGTAGCTGTATTTTTACAAATTTTCTAATTGTTAAATATGCGTCCCTTTATTTATTGATGATTTATTTTTATTAATTCACTGGCAATCCTCTTGGTATCCGAGTTATTATGACAATCGTAGTTATCATAGCGAGGAATATCGTTCTCTAATCTGTATTAATATGAAAAGACAGCAAACACACGTGCAATGAAACTACGAATTTAACCTGAGTGGCTTGATTATCAGTGTGAAATATATTGTCTCCCATTTCTTTAAATCCGATTGATTGAATATCCTTGGTACTGGATTCGAACTTCACCGAAAAAATTTACCAATAAAAGGACACGTTTCCGGAAGTTGTTATCTGGGTTATAAATTTACAACCACATTACTTCCCCCTTCCAGTGAGTCGATATGAGACGAACGGTGTTATCATGCCAAGTTTTATGGCAGGTGAGGAATGTTTATATTGCGCCAAGCGTTATGGTTGGCAACGAATGTTTTTCGCTCCAAGCGCTATGACGACTTTTACTACCGGTAGAGGGCTCCACAAAGGTTACATTTGTCGCCAGTGTCGCGATTACCTGGGTCGTGCATGTGCGTTCTTCAGATTCGAACTCGGTTCCATTGGGTCCATAGCCGTGTAATATAACCGCTAGATGAAAGTGTACATTCTGATCCGAAGTTGCTATCTGGCTTACGAACTTACCACCAACCCTTCTTAAACATGGTACATATATTATTATTTATATGTTCAGATAGAAATTAATAAATATTACATACAAAATTAATGTAATTCTCCTTTGATGTCACAAAAACATTTGCCTCGACTTATTTTATTCTCTTAATATTATTCCTATCTACTAGAAAGAAAGATCCAGAACTCTAGTTTGCAAGTATTTCAGTTATAAAAATTTACTATTAAAAATATACGACTTTGAAAGTTTAAATATATCGCATAATTACCAGATAGATCGGTTGATAATGTAGAAATTGGTTGTGATTTTTGAGATTTTTTAAGAATGATTCTATGTTTGTAAGAGACAGCATGGCAATTGTGATACTTTGGCTCGTATGAATGTTGGGAAACAGCTATTTGAAATTAACGACTACTCTGCCATTAGTAAAAGTAGTTTGCTTGGATTAATATCTCTGTGAGTAAAGTTTAAAGGGAAACCTTTCACATGTACCTGAATGATGTTACTATAATTGTGATATAACAAGATTAATCACATCAGTTGAAGAAACTTATACACTAGTTTTATTTTGATTATTCAACTATCTGCTCTTATGTAAACGTAATTTGTCTGGAAAACAAGATTTCTTTGGAAACAATCGGAGTAATTCTGAATTCTCCTGCTTTGGGATTTTAAATATAAATTTTTATTATCTCATAATATATCATGGCAAGATAAAATTTATTTTCAGAAACTAAAAAGTATTAAACAAGAAAAATATATTTTATACTTGATTTTTTAAGGCAATAAATTGAAATAATGCCTAAAAATACAACCAATTATTAAAACTATCATATTTTTTTCCCTTTCAGGTTTTAGACAAGATATTCTCTGTAAGTAAAATTTGGAATTGTCTTACTTGTATTTCAAAACAAATGTTTAAATAAGAAAAATAAATACTCCATTTAATTAAATTTTCATTTTATTTGAAGCAATTAAATTTTATATAAAAAGAAAAATTTATTTCTTTGAAAATATAGCTATAGCCAAAGATAATTCCTTGCAGTAATACAATTATTTACAATATTTTAGAAGTAATTTTTGTTTTCCCTTTTTCTTCATTAAAAAATCAATTTTATTTTTATAAATGTTATTTTACCATCAAATATAAAATTGTAGCAATTGAAAAAAAAATTCTGCAGTAAGCACTCTCTTTCTCACTTGCTGTATTTGTAGTTAAAACTGTATGCGTTATGTCTATAACGTTTAATAGGCTATAATTTATTTATAACAGTAAGCCTTTAATAGGCTATAATTTATCTATAACAGTAAGCCTTTAATAGGCTATCATTGGTCTATTCTAGTAAGCATTTAATAGGCTATCATATATCTATTACAGTAAGTGCTTAATATGCTATATATTACAGTAAGATAATCTATTATAGTATGTCTCACGATTACTGAATTTTTCAGAAAAATATCAAAATGGCATTATTTTGTACTAATTTTTGTTTAGATTCTTAAAACAATGAAGGATATAACATTTTATTTTTGAAATATCTTTAAATAAAAATGTTTCCTAAACATACTTCAACAAGCAAAGATTCTTCAATATTAATAGTACGATGTCTTTTGTTTATGAAGATTTTGCTGATAAAATTTTATTATTAGATTAACTTATATTTGCTATTAAAATTTTCCAGGGTTAGTTCGAAACTCTGCAGGTAAGTGCACATGCATTCAGGTTAATTTTTTTTCCCTATTTTTAAATATTATTCTTTATAAATAAAATATATATTTGTATAATTAAAATTAAATTACTTAAAATTATACTTCTAATTTGTTATAATTGTGTGTATTTTTAAAAAATAGTTATATATATGTATCTATTTCTTTATTAGATCAAATAAATGACGCCTACAGTAAGTAATTTACATTTAAAATATTTACTACATATTTCGAGTATTATTTATTATTGTGATCGCTAAATTGATTGTGTTAATCGAATAGTAGATTAAAATTGATACTACATACTTCGAGTATTATTTATAATTGTGATCTCTAATTGGTTATGGTAATTAAATAATGAATTAAAAAGGATACTACATACTTCGAATATTAATTAGAATTGTGATCGCTAAACTGTTTATGGTAATTGAATTGCGGATTAAAAATGATAAATCATGTAAGTTTGAAGTGTAGAGAGTAATTGGAAATCATTCTTTAGGAATGGGAAAAAATCTGGTAAAAAACACGTTCTACAAAAAAAAAAAAAATACTCGTCTTTAATTCTTTTACGAGACTTTGGTAAAAATATTATTCATTTCCATAATCGCAGAAGAATGTGAACTGTATTGTCCAGTAGTGAGAATTTCTAGAATGTGAGCTGTATTGTCCGAAATATTGACACGAGAGGCAACAATTTTCCAGTTGAATAAAGGATAATTAAAAATTAAATTAAATCGAAAATGAGTATTATGATCTGTCAATCATTTGTGAATTCGACATATACTAAGATCTAATTTCGGAGGAATACGTTGAGGCATTTGGTGCAGACGATCAAATTTTGAGCTTTACCTATAAGGAGTCCGACGTCGTGAAATACCTAAAAATCCAGGAGATTAAATGGTCTGGCCATGTTATTACAATGGACAAGAAGCTTAAGAGGCAGAAAATATTCTGAACCAAAATCAATGAAACAGGTACTAGAGACCGACCCAACCTCAGATCAGCTGATTATTTGGAAGGGGACTTCGCCACTTAAGAATGATAAATTGGAAGACCATGCCAAGAAAAAAGATACTTGGAAGAAAATTCTCGAGAAGGTCAGAGCCCACTAGGGATGTTCGTGCCACTGAGGAAGGAAGGAAGGCATAATTTTTTAATGGTGTTTAAACTCATAAATGGTTTATATATACGCGATACTTTTGTCCATCGTGTCCTTGATGCAGCTTCCATAAAACTTTGTGAGGTTATTTCTAAAATTTTATTTTAAAAAATGTACAGTTCTTAGATGTTAAGAACTGCAATAAACATAGAAGTCTACCAACGGATATGTAGATATATTCAGTTGACTGGAGCACTGTTTATTAAGGAATCAGAATGTGTTGATTGCAAAGTTAATAATTTTGTCAGCAGCTAAAATAATTTTGTCACATTTAGACGGGCGTGCGTAATAAATCAGACATAGTATAGCTTTAATTTAGTGATATTAACGTTCCCTTTTAAAGCAACAGAGAGCCAATTTGAGACGGACTCAGCAATTTTGAACCACTATCAGATGGTGAAAACGACACCTGAGCTGGCGCCTTAACACCTTAACTTCCACGCCAAATCAATGGAACGATATTTAGCCTCGACGGAGTTAACTTTAACTGGATCCTTGCACACATGTCTTTGGAATTGGATTTTGCGCCTCATTTCCTATGATTCCGAAGCCATATTGGAAAATAGGATTAGAGACATTCAACGACATGTGTATAATTAAATGAACTACTGAGACCTGAAAATGAGCTGAAATGACAAATAACTACACTAGTCACAGTGGTAAATCATTTTTAAATGGTATAAGAGAATGCAAGCAATAGTAATTTAACATTTAAAATGCAAAAATATGTAGCCTGTCTGACAACTATATTATTGAACAGATACAATTTATTTTTTTAAATGCTATTAATCTGCCTGTGCAATGTATGGTCAGACAGAACTATGATTACTTGTAAATTCCTAAGACATTTAATTACATGTCTAATTATTTCTGTTGCTTTTTATAATTATAGTGTTTCAGTGTATGCAACTGCTCACTAATAATATTTAATTTGTTGCATAGATTATTTTCTTGCGCTAAAAGGCATATCTAGTTGTTTAAATTGCACAGTCAGGTCAATAAATTTAAATTTCGTGATAAAAACTATCAATTCACAAAGCTTTCTTTTTGAGTAAACAGTACATTTTTTTATTGCAACTCCTTTTGTAATTTATTATTTATTTAAATATCTGTCAGATTCTAGATAATTAATAAATATTTTAAAATCTTGTAAAATTATTTGCTAATCTTTAAAAATGTTATTTCCCTTCTTAGGTACTTGTGGTAAGTAATGATTTAAGTTTTATATATCCAATTTTATAAATACGTCAAACTTGCAAAAATTTTAGCCTCAAACTCACATCAAGAGATTTCGAAATTCCATTGCTTAATATACAATGCATGGCTTTATAGGATTCAGAATTTAAAAAAAAACGCCATTATTGTATCATGAAATACCTTAAGCTAATAAGATAATTTTTAATGTCAAGCATTCTGACAATATCTTATTTTACAGGGTTTTGAAATCGACTCTTTAAATCGTAGAGTTGATCATAGTACTTCAGTAAAATAAAGTACTTCATCATGACTATTAAGTATTTTTAAGTAAGAGTATAGCAATTTCGGATATTTTTTTTCGGAACAAAGATGGTTATGAGGTTATGTATACCAACAAGAAAGAACCGAAAGTATTCGTATTCAGCACTGTAAAGAAAAAGATGCAGTAAGAATCTAAAATATTATTTCTGTTTAAATTCAGAAGTAGAAAAATAAACGATAAAAATTTTCAAATACGAATTTAAAAAGAAAATATACAAACAATGAAAAATATTGAGTATGATACAGTTATTATTAGGTAATAATGTAAAAATAATTATTTTTAATTAGGCAGACTTATTTAGATATATCGAAGTTATATGTAAAGTAAGAATGAATTTCAGATTGATGCAAATTTTACTTTTATTACGGTATATAATAGAGAATAAGATGTAGAGCTCTAACTTAAATAATTTTAAAGAAAGTCATTTTTGAAAGCTCTGTTTGATTACTTTTTAGTTAAATAAAGCAGAAACTTTTTATCAATTTTTAAGATTTTTTTATTTTAAAGTCTTTAATTTATGATTCATCATTCTACATATTGTGGGATTTCGAAAATTATATTTCTTTCCTAATTTTCTATCAAATAATGCTGATGGCATGACATCAAATATATAGATTAATTTCTAATTAAATTCTGAAACCATCATAAGCTGGTATTCTTAATAAAGAAAGAAAAAAAAATCAAAACTGTATTCCATTATCAAGAAGAGAAAGTACATTACAAAATTCAATCTTCTTTAACATAAATTTAATCTCGTAAAATGAAACTGCAAGAAACTTTGTTTTTGACAGATGTTCTTTTACTTGTTAAATGTTTCCTACTTTTGGTATTTACTTTTCCTACAGTTCTCCATTCACAAATAGGCTACTCTTTCCTACAATGTGTTCAAAATATTTTTTATCTATTGCTTTACTTTATTTTACTTTTGGAGTTAATGAGTCTAGTGAAGTGAAATCAATTCAAATTATTTTTGAAAAACTAATTGCATAAGAAGCGTTAATAGCGGTTACTAACTATATTACCCATTTATCTTTTATTTTTCAATAATCTGTAATAAAAATTTAAATTATTGCTTACATGTTTTGCACATAATATTTTAATGAGATCTTTTGTGTGTTGTAAAGGGAACTTGAAGACACTTAATGTTTTAATCGGTGAAAGCGTTGGTGGAGAAATAAGATAAATTTTCATATTTACTAAAAAGTTTAAAAGGTAATGCTACTTGTAAAAAATTTTAATAATCACAATTATTCATTTATTAATACATTATTTTAAAAACTTTTTTTAAAAAGAAAGAGTTTTCAAATTGTTCGTATATAATACAAAATAAAGTAATTCTAAAATCGAAAAACTGAGGCCTCCAAAGCGATAAATCGCAAATCTGTTGTCTAAGATTTTTGAGGTTTAAAATTTAAAAAAAAAACATCATGATAAATATTGATATGAATAATTTTAGTGAATTCAAAACTAATTATTTAGTTTCGTCACGAAGATGCCTGTTATTAAACAATGTTTGATAAACAAATTCAATAGTAGAATACAAGATATTTGAGCTGCCATCTAGTGTGTCAATCGGCAAATAGAAAACTATTTTTACTGATTGGTCATCAAAAGAATGTCAACTATTTAAGAAAAATTACATTTAGTATATGCTTTCAAAGGAACACAATCGTCTTTATAAGTAGAATAAAAGTTGTTTTGGTATCCATCTAGCGTCTATAATAAGAGTCAGAATATTATTTATGTTCAATGATCACCCAAAGATCATCTCCTAGGATATGAAAAGTTATCATTAATAGATTATTCTCAAAAGAACATAATAACCTTTGAAAGATTTCAAATAGCAAATGTATTTTCTCAAGTTTAAGTAAAAATACAGCGATTTAGGTTTTAATTTTTATTTAGTGCATCAAGCATAAGTGCATTGAAATAAATATTCATTGTAAAGATTTTTTAAATATTTCATGTATTATATAATAATCAGTCCATTAAAGTCTAAACTTTAGCTTAATCTCAATCCATTAACATAAATTTTTCTTGAAAGATTGTTGTGAAATTTTAAATTTTATTTTTTATCTCAAAGAAGCATATTTACGTAAATGATAGTGTTGGTTCCGGAAAAATTAAATAAATAATTGATCTTCTGAAAAATGTCCAAATTGTAAATGTCAAAATGAGCAAATTATTTGCTGCATAGTCACTTAACATAAGCTGTAAAAATGATTATTATTATTTGGAATTAAATATATAGTTTACTCAATCATTAACAGGCAATTTTTATCAAAATGCAAATAATAATTTCAATATAAAATTTCAGTTTGATTTTTTTTCAGAAGATAGTAAACAGTTGTGGAATTAAAACACTGGTTTTTTTATTTATTTTTTTTAACTTAATCAAAATTTTTAAGAAAATGTAATTATTAATGCATTTAAAAACAAACTTAACTTTTTAAAAATCTTTTAGGTGGAGGCAGTAGTGGCGGATTCGGTAAGTAAAATTGGAATATTTCTTAGAATTTGTTTATACTTTGTGACTAAAATTTTAAGTAAAAATATACTTATTAATTTGCTCGAAAAAAATTATGTTTATTGGATATTTTTTCAGGTGGAAGCAGTAGTGGAGGATATGGTAAGAAACTTTCTTTTTTTATCTGATAATCTATCCTTCCTTATGACTATTTCGTAACAAATTCAATTATTAATTTGAAGACAAAAACTGAATTCAAATTATATTTTTACACGCGGAGGAAATAGCGGTGAATTTGGTGGGAAAAGTTCATGTATTTTATTTATTGTATTGTTTTTAAACATCCTTTCCTTCATGGTTTTCAAACGAACTTTGATTATTAATTTACACTGAAAAATTTAAATTGCCTGATATTTTTTGCAGGAGGAGGCAGTTCAGGTGGATTAAGTAAGTAAAACTCACATCTTTTAATTAGTTTCATAGTATATCCATGCCTTTACTCAAAAGTTTTGAGCAAACATGATCATTGATTTGTAAACAAAATTTCAATGTAACGTATATAAACGTATATTTACATTATTTATTTATTTTTCAGTATTCTCATCTCTGTACTCATTTTATAAGTAAAATTATTAATTTGTGCATAGACTGATTTTAATTTATATTTTTCAGGTGGAGGCAATGGCGGTGGATTTGGTAAGAAAAAACTACTTTCTTACATATTTTTTATAATTTACTCTCCTTTTGCACATATTTTTTTAAGTGATATACAAAAACTGAAAAAAGCTGAATTTAATTAATATTCTTTCAGGAGGAGGCCGTAGCGGTGGATTTGGTAAATAAATCTTAAGTCTCTTAATTATTATTTATAGTATGTTCAAACTTTTAAACAAAAATTTTGACCGAATGTATACATCGATTTGTATACAAAAATTGAATGTCACGTAGGTTTTTTTCAGGCAGTGGACCTGGAAAGTAAAAATTATGTCGTTGATTCATCTTTTCCAGTATATTTATTTCTTATTTTACTTTTATAACAAATATAGTAACTAATAAGCAAACAAAAGCTAAACGATGTATTCTTTTTCATTTCAGTTGGAGATAATGGCGGCGGGTTTGGTAAGGAAAAACAATTCTTTTATTTATTTTTTTATAGTTTATTCAAGCTATTATTTAAAAGTTTTATTTAAAGGGAATAATTGATTTATATACAAAATCTAAATGTTTTTTCAGGTAGGGGCAGTAGTGGAGGATCTGGTAAGTCAAAACACTCTTTCATTACTTGTTTTTTAAAGCATACTCTTACCTATTCTTAAACGTTTTCAACAAATATAGTTATTAAATTGCGTATACAAAATAAATGTAAGGTATGTTTTTTCAGGAGGCAATAGCGGCGGATTTATTAGGAAAAACTCGTTTCATTCACATCTTTTTTTTTATAGCTCAATCATATTTTTGAAATTAGTTTTTAATCAGCATACAAAAATTGAGCTTGATTGATATTTCTTTTTTCAGGAGGAAGCAATAGCGGAGGATTTGGTAAGTAAAACTCACATCTTTTAATTATTTTTGTAGCATACCCATGTATTTACACAAAAATTAATAAAAGAAACATGATCATTGATTTGTATATAAAAATTTTATGCAGTGTATGCTTTTTCAGGAGGAGGTAGCAGCGGAGGATCTGGTAAGTAAAACTTACATCCTTCGTGCATTTTTTACAGCATATTTATACCTTTACTAAAATTATTTTAAGAAATATAAAGAGCAATTTTCATATAAAAACTACATTGAATGCACACTTTTTCAGCTGTAGGCAGTGGAGGAGGATTAGGTAAGTAAAACACAATTGTCTTACTTATTTTTTATAGATTAACTCATGCATTTATTTAAAAAGTAGGTTTAAGTAAATGTAATCATTAATTTATTAACAAAAGAGTTGGATGTTTTTTCAGGAGGAGGTAGTAGTGGCGGATCAAGTAAGTAAAACTCGCATTCTTAATATTTTTCACAGAACAATATTTCCTGTGCTAAAATTTTCATAAATGTAATTGTTAACTTGAATACAGAAACTGATTTGAAAGTATATTTTTTTCAGGTGGTGGTAGCGGCGGATTTGGTAAGAAAAATTAATTCCCTTCATATATTTTTTATTGTTTACATATGCTTTGAATATACTATTTGATTAGCATACATAAATTGAACTCGAATGAATTTTTTTTTCAG
Source organism: Argiope trifasciata (assembly GCA_026543055.1). Taxonomy (NCBI): domain Eukaryota; kingdom Metazoa; phylum Arthropoda; class Arachnida; order Araneae; family Araneidae; genus Argiope; species Argiope trifasciata. The sequence continues at coordinate 1,403,774 of JAPMOQ010055038.1, read as the reverse complement.
GTGAAGGAGGTAGCGGATCTGGTAAGGAAGATTCATACCGTTTCTGTCTTTTTAACAGTATATTTTTTTTTGCTCAAACTGCTTCATCAAATATGATAATTAATTTGCATATAAAAACTAAATTTAATGTATGCTTTTTTCAGTTGGAGATAGTGGCGGCGGATTTGGTTAGTAAATCTCCTATCTTTTTTTTTTAATACTATGCTTATTTTTTTCTCAGAAGTTTTAGGCAAGCGAAAGGATTTGTTCTAAAAAATGAATGTAACGTTTTTTTTTTTTTTTTTTTTTTTTTTTTTAGTTGGAGGCAGTAGCGGAGGATCGAGTAAGTTAAACTCACGTTCTTTATTATTTTTTAAGTACGATTATTCAATTGCTCAAACTTTATTAACAAATAATATTATTAATTTATGTACTGAAACTAAATTCAATGTATGCTTTTTCAGGTGGTGGAAATGGCGGATATGGTAAGAAACACTTGAATTCTTTACTTATATTTTAAATATTAACTCATGCTTTTATATAAAAAAATTGTTTAAACAAGCCCAATCTTTGATTTCTATAAAAAAATGAATGTTTTCTTTTTCAGTCGGAGGCAATAGGGGTGGATCTGGTACGTGAAACTAGTGTCCTTTTTTATTTTTTACTGTCTAGTCATATCTGGATTCTAACTTTTTCCAAAAATATAATTATTAATTTGTATATAGAGACTAAATGTAACGTTTTTTCCTGGTGGTGATAGAATAAAAACTAATTAATGCAATAAATTTTAATGCATTACATACTCTGAAGACAATATTAAATTTTTGATATGCGTAATAAAGTAAATAAAATTAGATATGCACTTATCTAAACAGTAAATGCTATTTCACCCCTCTTTTATCATGTGAGAAAATGAAGTTTTTGCTTGAGGCTTTTGAAGCCTCAAAAGGCTTAAGTAACAAATTGTTGAAGACCAAAAATGCATAGGCAACAAATTAGCAATTTATCGCTTTTGAAACATCAGTTTATCGCTTTTAGAGTTATTAGAAAACAATGCAGAAAGTTATCACATTTGGCGCTTTATTGTCAACTAAAATAATAGCTTGATTTAAAAATAATTCATTTTCTGAATTCTTACAAATTATCTTAATTAATTTGTCATTAATTATTTTAAACTGTTTTATAACAATCACGACAATATCAGATTACGTATGCGTCAATATTTAGACAAAATATTTTTCCGTCATCTCAAAATTATATATATATATATATATGCTTTGGTTGCTGTGATTTTGTTCAAATTTGATGTCTTTTCTTGCGTGATACTAATTTATCTCCAAAACCTCAATATTCTGGGATTTTCGGGTCACGAGGGGTCAATTTCTTGACGAAAGTCAGACTCTTCACAGAAAAAATCCCTGGTTTGAATCCTTGTCTGAGGGTGACTCTTGAGAAAGTCCTCAGACCGGATTCTTTATTAATTGTTTCAATCAT
>JAPMOQ010055038.1:1382437-1401901 GCA_026543055.1 Argiope trifasciata | reverse complement strand
ATCTTGTTTTGATATTTAAGAATTTACTAAATGTACAGTGCTAAAATATTAAAATATCCGTTATAGTGTTAAGATGTCTCTGTCGGGAAAACATTACTATAAAGTGATAATAAAATCTTTTTTTCAATTTGGATGCACATGAAGTGAAACAATTGAGCGGCATGAACCCTACTTCTTATACAGACTGTGGAAAGCACTTAAAAATGTTTTGAAAATTAAAAAAAAAAAATTAATGATAAGAGAGCTTTTGATGTTGGAGTGCAAACCTTCAACACTGAAGACAAAAGTGATTATTGAAAACTTCTTAACCAAGCAATGACATAATGTGTTTATAAACTTTGACAAACTTTGAAGTCCTCTGATACATGTGCAGTTTTACTATGTCCTGTATTTTCCCTACGAATACGATATTGTATTTATAATTTCTGGTACTTCTTTTAAAAGAATTCAGTGTAATTATTTCTTTCAATGTTTTTATTTCAAAGCTCTTCTCCGTCAAAATATATTTTATGAATGAAGTGCTTATCTTCAAAATTACCTAAACGGTTTGCTTGAGTTATTGTTTTCTTAATTTTTATTAATTTTTTTCCGAATGATGTTTTTATCTGAAGCCTACTTTCCCACATTTTCTAAAATCTGTGGTTGAAATTTGATTTCCCTCCGCTTAATTATTTTAACTGCAGCTTTCCCTATGACGGTATAATAACTATCTTATTAATGATAATTTATAACTGTCTCGTACTTCTTTCAAATACAACTTTCAAATTATTCATAACGTCTTTGTTACTTGTAGCGTTTATGATAAGTTTTAAATTATTTTTATTGTTTTGAATGTTTAATATCCAAATTAAGAGATATTCATCTCAATTATTCATTTCGAAAGTCATTTGAGACATTTACAATGAGTTTTAGAATTATTTTTATTGTTTTCAATTCTAAACATCCTTTACGGAGTAAGAAAAGTACGCCTCTAAAATTATTCATATCTTAAGTCACTTGAAAGGTTCACATTGGATTTTTGAATTATTTAGATAGTTTTAAACGCTGAAAATCCTTTCCCCAGGATTAAAATTTTAATATTAACAACAATTTGACATAATATATTTTTTGCATTTGCTGAGTTTTTCAATTTCTAATCTTTGAATATAATTATTATTTATTCAGAAATAATTATTTTTCAATTACAATCCAATTTGTATTTTTCTGAATAATCATGATTTGTTTATAAAACCCCATCATTTGGTATGTATAAATCATATGGCATATTTGATGTCATGAATTTGAAGCAGCATAGTTAAAAGTTTTTATATTTTTAATTTTACAGGTGGGGGTAACAGCTGGAGTAAGTTTCCTTTTAAAATTTAAAAAATGTAAATGTATAATAATGAACGCAATTTAATAATTTAATTAATGATTTAGATAATTTAAATGGTTATATATGAGATTTTTCATAATTGAAATGTGGATAATTAGTTATTGTCATAATTTAAATTGGAATGCATATTAATTTACATAATTTAATAATTTAATTAATATTATACATAATTTAAATGTTAATATTTGGCAATTTTACAGGAATATTAAATATGATATATATTTAAATTAAAAATTTATTTCTATATTGTTTTTATTATTATATTACTATAATATAACGTAATAAGTTTTAGCATCCAAAATTTTGTTCATTTATTCTTTTGAATACATAAGTTTTGAATCAAAATTTGATTGAATTGATTGAAACATGTTGAACATTTTTCTACAGCCTATGATTATGATGGAGGATATTATAGTAAGTAAACTTATTATTCTTAAATTTTATCATATGTATACGATACGTTTAAATGCTACTGATCAGAATTTTCTTTCCGATAATGAATCGACTTCTAAAAAAATAAAATTATAAAAATATGTAAGATATATAGCGATGTTTCTAAATGGTGGATCGTTGAAGAAATTTCACTTGTAAGACAATATCGTTTGGTGATTTTTTATATTTTTTTTCAATAATGTCGGTAATTTTTTAAAAGACCAATAGTTAATTTTATATATTTAGACCAAAATAAATAAAGAATCCTTCTGGAATAATAATTCTTTACTCCTTTAATAATAATACTTTGTCACAACTGTACCTACTCTTTAGTTTCAAATGTTATGTTTGTGACATAAAAATGTAAACTTTAGACAGAAGTTATTGAGATCTTATGCCCCCTTACATTGATAAATTAAACTATTAGGCTTGTTTCGGTTTGAGCTACCTCATGGAAGAATGATGTGCATCATTATTTACACAGGCTGTTAATCATGTTACACAAGTCAAAGATATTGTACATCATTAATATATGTGATTTCATGTACTTATTATGTCAAGAAAATTCTTTGTTCAAAATTTGTGGCGGTGAAGAATTTCTAAGATTCATAAATTATTTATTCATACAAAATTATGTCTTTATATGTTTATAAAGCAACAGAGAAAAGTTTCAGGGTTGTAACTAAAAATATGATGTGCATGGAGCATTTGAAATGGATAGCTGCAAACAATTTCATTTAGAAGGAAAAAAATATATTTAAAGGGTTTATGCAGATCAGAAACGTAATTAAAATATCTTAAGTTTGTTAAATATACATTTTTTTTAAAAAAAGCATTAATATCTTTTGTAAAATATATGAAAATACAGGTATTCATATGTATGAAAACGAAACTATGTCAGACTAGACGTCTTATATAAAAAAGAGGGATTTGCATTCTCTTACCAATATAAGAAAACTCTAATATTAAACACAAGAATTAAGATAAAATAATTATTAATGCAAACTCGCAAGTAACTATTGATATTCGATAAATATTTTTAAAAATTGAATTTAGTCTATTTTTACAGGTCATTACGTTCTTAGGTACTTAAAGCACATGAAGTAAGCATGTCATAAGCATAATTTTAAGCATAATTATGCTTTTGACGGGATAAGCATAATTTTAAGCATTTAATAACATTTAATTTAATAACATTTTGAACACTTTTTAATGACATTTAATGTATGCATAATTAAGCATAATTTTTAAAATTATGATGCAATAAAAATTAGTTAAAACATTATTTTCAATATGACATTCAGTATTAAATAATATTTTTTCTTTAGAACATATTTTATCATTTCTGTGTGTCTAATTCGTAACTGACTTTGTATGTTTCAATTTAGCTTAACTAGTATTTTTTTTTCAGACTATGACGATGGCTTTGCACCAGGTAAGTCAATTTTCATATTAATGGAAAGCGTTTAATAAGAGTATATGCCAGTTAGCAATAAAATAATCGACTTTGGTTGATAATTAAATAATCGAAATATTTAATATTTAGTAATGAAAATGTAAAATTTAATCAGGAATTTTGCTTTCTTTGAACCCAAGTTGCTCTTAAAGATTATTAAATTTGTTCAAAGTTTTAATAGTGCTGAAAAAATCGTATCGAAAAAATTCGTCGGAAGGTGTGTGTACGATAAAAAAGTTCAGAAATCTCAATAATGGACAAAGAAAACTTATTCCACAAAAAATAGCACAAAACGTAAATAAAACAGTCTTGATGAAATCATCAAACAACAATTATAAAATGAATAGTTAAGAAACAGCCTCAAAAATACGACAGAGTTTATAGTATAGCTAGAGAGCTCACTTTGCAATCACTTTTCAGAGTGAAATTAATTGATTGGCTCACGTTAGATCTATGGTATTTCATAATTTTCATGATAGAGTACAGCAGATTTTAGAAGGGTCAATGAGTTTCTTCTCCTGCTAGTTATAATCAAGGTGCTTCAAGTTTTGTGTACATTCATTTGATACGCCAAAGTTGCCAGTTCCATCTCCAAGATGTCATGGTCGAAGATTATTCGCTTGACATTCATGCAGTATCCATTAAAATAATTCTGAACTATCTTGCTCTGAGACTAACTGAGTAGGAAAGATCTATAACAGATTTGTAACACAGACCAGCCAAATCAAACAAAAGCACCTTGTTGAATAAGTAGAATGCTTAGTGATCATTCAAGTTCTAGTCATAATGATCTTTCAAGTGAAATAATAATTATCAAATCGGTGGTCGGATTCCAGTAAGGAAATTCTGTGATATTTTTATGAAACATATTATAAAACTTTGAGCATATTTGGAGCTATACTTCACAATACATTCAGCAGTTTGATCTATACACGAAAATTACCGAAGTCTCTTTCCAAATTTATTTGATTTTTGATGCTGAAAGTAATTTAAAGATTTTATTTTGACTAATTCTCTAAATTAGGAAATAGTTTTAGATAAATGATATTTAATGATATATTCAGAAGTCATAGGTCTTATTTTAAATAGGAAATGGCGAAATTAGAGCAGTGGTTGAAGCTGGAAGGCTATTCTCTTTGCTATAATTTTTTTTAAAAAAACTATAAATAAAGCTTAAAGTGTGTTAATATGATATTAAAATAATAAATGTCATGAAAATTTTGAATTTTTATAAAATTTTTTGAAATTCTATATATTTTAATATTCTCTAATAAATTTAAAAATGGAATTAGGAAATGAAAATTATACACATTAATAATTAATTGATAATTGACATAAAAACATAAAACCACAAATTAAAAAATTTGTATTTGCATAATTTTAAATTTTAATATTTATTTTTCCTGGATTTATTTCTTTTCTTAAATCTATGCTCTAATTTTTCAATAAAAAAATATTTGGTATAAAATTGTAACTAGGTTTTAAAATTTATGTAAATTGCCCAAGAATGGGAAATATATGTGGTATATCTGCTTCTATGATGCAAACGATTTCATAATTCTTATCATATATTTTAAAATAATCCATTTTGAAATTATGCACATCCTAAATTTACAGATCATAGTTCATTACCATTTGTTTGCATGCATATTTTGGACAGGAAATTACTAACTAGTTTAATTTAGACTTTATAATTTCAGATTGAACTAATGCCACTAAAAGTATCCATTTGTAATTAAATTGACATAAAACTTTCATTTTTCAATTTTTACAATAAAATATTAATTTTATTATTTTCTTAATAATTAAATGACCAATAAAAGGAAAATAATAAAATAGATAATTTATATTTTGATTTGAAAATAATATAAATTATTTATGGCATTGTAAATTTTTATTAAACGGAAAGTTTCTTTTTAGGTTACTATGGTGGTGGATTGAGTAAGTAGTTTTCGACTTCCTGAAAGGTCTTTCGTTTCAATGCTTTGTAGAGAAACAAAAATATAATTTTTGATTCTTTTGTAAGTTGCAATCGAAGAAGTTTGCCACCTCTACTTGTAAATTAAGTTTAATGAAACAAATCCCTGAAAAAATTTGATCATAAAATTCTTTGCTTTTTATGCAGAAGATGAAAAAAAAAATCATAAATAAGTAGGTGAAATTTAAAACTAGACTTTTTTATGATCTCAAAATCAAACATATTAGATGATTTTCAATTTTTAGATTCCTTGTTCAGGAAAAATAATTTGGGCCCAGATACTTGATTGATAGGGAGTTGGATTCGCGTCCATTGGGTCATGAGTTCGAACCCTGCGTGTGTACCCCCTCTCCGTACATGTATATATACGGTGGTTGGCGCAAATATAGATATGTCGTGATCACAAAGTCCTCCAGCTCGTGAGTAATAGCACTAGGGGGTTACTAGATCAGAGGTGATCGTTCTTTTGATTTATGTCTAAATTGCGAAATGAGGATGATTGAACGGAATGCATGAATGATGTCCGCCCTGTGACGCTTTAGTAGTTCAAATGTACTTTTGGATCTAGTCGGTGGCACTGAAAAACAATCGATGCAAAAAAATTGGCTTAAAATCGCTGACTTTGTCAGCGGGCTTGTCGATGACGCCATTAGAAACAACAACAAGAAAAACAAAACAAAAAAGGCGCAGATTTTGCTTATTTTTACAATCAAGGACATACTGGGTAACTCAAGGTTGAAAATTAATTTTATTTCATAAACACCAAACTTAGCATATAGCAACTACAAAACTTTTGTTGTAAGGTAAGCAAATTCTTTTCGTTTGTAAACACTTTAAATTTTTTTCTTAAAATATTGGCAATGCTAGTGAACAATTATGAGTAATTAACGTTAAAAGAGTTGAGAAGTAGCAGTGACATAGGATCACAATCAAGATAGATGATACTTAGCAAATTACAATTTTTAGTTCGCAATGATATTTTCGACAGGAATGGGAATGTAAGAAACATTTAAGGTGTGACAAAAAAAACAACCTCACGTTTTTTTTGTCATTTTCTTACTTTTAACACGTAACTGGAGAAAGAGTCAAAATGACTCGGCTTTGTTCATTAACTCTGATCATCTAGTGATATTTTGTCCTTGAATACAATCATCTCAGCATTTTTCAGTTGTTCTTTCAACAGCATGTTAGCGAAAGTCTTAAGTCTGAACATGTGCGTATAACCGAGTTATCCTTTTTCAAAGTTTTTGCTGATGTATATAGAGTCATTAATTCTATGTTTCTGAGATGGTTTTTAATTTGAATAATCCAAAATAATTTAGAAATATTCTTAACATAAAATTTTTGAAATATTGCCTCCATTTTCGTTCGTTAAATTCTAACAATTATTAACGTTATTGTAATTACATAATATCTAAAAGAAGTAAATATTCATTAAATGATTGTTAAAGTTTTTCTCAAAATATTTTCCAAACATTCAACATTGTAATATTTAACATTTTTATATTAATATTTTTAATACTTTTTGCAACTACATGATTTCCAGAATGTATTGTATTTAAAAAATATAAATTCCAAAGTTGTTTACAAATGACAAATAAAAAAGAATAATAAAATAATTTTGACTCCCTATTTCTGGCCGAGAGAGTAAATTCTTGTCACCAGTTAAGGAGTTAATTAAATTATTATAAGCATATGATAAAGTTTTGCATTTTTACTCTATTACTTAAAATAGTTTAAAACATTATTAACAATATAATTTTAATGTAATACATGTGCCAACACCTAATTTGATGAATTAATTCAAGCAACTCTATGTCATATCTTACAGATAAAAGCAGTCAAGAAAAACTAAAGTCGGATTTATAATCAGTTCTCGAAATCCACTGTATAAAATTATTTCAAATTCAAAACATATGCTAATATTGTGTTCAAGGATTAGAATTATATTTTTTTCAGTTATTTCATTATTTATTGAAATAACATTTTTGAAATTTCTTTTTCAGATTATGGAGATGGCTATGGAACAGGTAAGCAAGTTTAGTTGAATCATTAATTACACAAGAGTATCTTCAATTTTAGTTTCAAAATTACGTATCTATCCATTCGAGTGTTTACATTACTCGTGTTTTAAAAGGAGAATTGAGAGAAGAAATAAAATTACAATGACTTGACAGATAATATATGTCCAAAAAAGGAAGATTAACTTTCAACTTTATTCCTAATCAGGAAATAAAAGTAAGAAGATGCCATGCACTGATAATCCAAATCCTATCTGGGCATGGGAGATTTACTGCATATTTCCAAAGATTTGAAAGAAAAACAAATGCCTTTGTGAAGAAATTGGTACTGTTTACCATTATTTAATGGAATGTATTGAAATTTAAGTGTCAAAGAAAAACCCGACGATTGAAAATAATGATTTTATGGTAACAGGCAATCTCTGATTACTGATGGTGCCGGGTAATCTCAAAACCCTGTAGGACATAATGTCAAAGGCTGTCAGTTGTTTTTCAACTGTTTGAGAGTGAGAAGGTGAGGAAGAAGGGCAGTGATTAACTACCTCGAAGAGAGTGTTAGTTTGACAGTTCGGTCAATTTAAGGATAGACAATAGTTATGACAACAGTCGACCACAACAAATCTTGTCGATATTGCTACGTTCAATGGTAGCGGGATTGTCGGCTGTATACAAGAAGAGTATTTACATTTTATGTAACTTGTTAATAATTAAAAGCATTCTCACTGATGTTTCAAATCACCATAATGATTTTTGCTTAAACTAACTCCCAATGGTAACGAGATAATTCAATGAGGCCAATGGTTATATATAATACCTGTTAAATAATGCAGATATAGAGGCATAATAGAAAAAAAATTATCGCAAAATATAAGACTGTAACTATCTTATCGTTTATAGGATCATATTAAACATTTGGTTCAAAGTATTTTGAAATATACGTTTAAGAATTATACGAAAAATAATAGTTAAACGCAAGCAGTTAAGATTATAGTGACAAAATTACAAAATTTTCAAATTATTTTTTAATACTAATTCTTCTTTTTAGGTGGAAGTAGAGGTGCATCTGGAGGTAATTAATTTTGCTATCTATAAAAATACTCACCATTACATATAAAGTAGGGTAAAAACACTGTGTTTGAATGTTCCGAAAATAATTATTTTTATAACAATTATCTATTGCTATATAATGCTTAAATTTAAAGACAATTCCTGTATATATTGGCAGGTTCAGGTTCAGGAACTGGTGGAAATTCAGGATACAATGGATATGGTGAGTAAATATATATTTGTGTATGAAAACAGATATAATGAAGCTATATAGAAACTGATATAGACATATTTATTGAAATATATACTCCAATATAATATAAGAAAGGATAGTCAAATTGAGGATAGACAATACTTATCACAACAATCGATCACAACAAATCCGATCGATATTGCTACGTTCACTGGTAACGGGGTTGTCGGCTGTATACAAGATGTTTACATTTTATATAACTTGTTAATAATTAAAAGCATTCACACTGATGTTTCAAATCACAAAAATGGTTTTTGCTTATACTAATCTACAATGGTAAAGAGCTAATTCATGGAAGGCAATGGTTATATGTAATATCTGTTAAATCGTACAGATATAGAGGGATAATAGAAAAAATTATCGCGATATATGTGACTGTAAGTGTCTCATCTCTCAAAGGAATGGAATAAAATTTTGGTCCAAGATATTTTGAGATATACGCTCAAGAATTATATGAAAAATAACAATTAAACGCAAACAGTTAAAATTATAGTGACGAAATTACAAAATCTCAAATGGCAACGCCTAATGGATTTTACTGGAATGGGTTTTGCAGAGCAAAAAAGCAATAAATAGTATTGGAAAATCATCTGCTGAGTGAATGAATTATTTTGTTGAATGTTGTATTTTATTGTGTAGTTAATGAATTATATTGTTGGAAATCTAAGTAATAATATTTTGAATTTACACTTTACATGCATTCATTAGTTTCATTTACATTAATTCTTTTTAGGTGGAAGTGGAGGTGCATCTGGAGGTAATTAATTTTGCTATCTATAAAAATACTCAGCATCGTATATAAAGCAGGGATAAAACACTGTGTTTGAATGTTTCGAAAATAATTATTTTTATAACAATTATATATTGCTATATAATGCTTAAATTTAAAGACAATTCCTGTATATATTTGCAGGAACTGGTGGAAAGATAGGCTCTGGTGGAAATTCCGGTTATAATGGATATGGTGAGTAAATATATATTTTTTCTATGAAAATAGATATAATAAAGCTGATATACTGATATATAAATATGATACTGATATATATATACAAAAACTGATATATAAATATTTGTTGAAATTTGTACTCCAATATAATATAAGAAAATAAATATTCCAGTACTATAATATAAGAAATATTACAATATATAACAGAAATATAACATCCAATTCTGAACTTCCAAAAGCAACAACATATATAAATAATATGCATTGTTTTATTTTCAAATGCATTTGATGATAAAATCAAATCCCTTGAAGACAAATTCAACAGTCTTTTGTAGCATGTCAATTAAACAATAAGCAGGAACAATTCAGTTTAAAATTTGGAAAGAAACATTCGTATTTTCAGTACTTGCATTAGATAAAAAACAATAAAGTTTTGATTAATATTGATTGATTTCTAATATAAGTATTTGAAAAAGAAAGTTATTTCCTTCTTTAAATTTGATGATTTCTTATTTAAGAGTTTTAATGATAGTTTTGTTAACCAATACTTCTCCTGGAATATTTAAATTTATTCATTTTTAGATGTTTCATTTTTTTAATTGCTCATAGTATTATAATTGCATTTCATGAATAGAATATTTAAACATATCTTTGCTGCTGTTAAAATATATTCAATAAATTATCTTACAATTTTTCTGCTTCTGATTAATTATCTAAAGATTATATTTTGCATTTTGAACGAAACAAAGGGGTAAAATCACTTTTTTTTCCATATCGAAAACTTTTGTGGCAAATTTTTATCTTAGTTAAAGAGTATCTTAAGAATTAAGCTATATTTAATATATTAATCAATGAATATAACTGCTATATAGTTTTACAACCACTTTACACTAATTTTTTTAGTGCATAAATCTTTTAGCATTTTTTATAAAGAGAATTCTTTTAAGATTTTTTTTTACTAATCTTTTTAAATATATATACATGACAATTCATCAAAACTGTAAACATTTGTGTAGTTATTTTGAAATCACATAAATATTCTATACATACATGTATACAATTCTCATATATATACAATTCTAGTTTGGATATTTTAATTAATTATTTTTAGAAATATTTATTTTTCAAAACAAAAAAAAATAATAGAGGTGTTTTGGAAATTGCTATAAAATTGCAATTTCTCATATCACTATTGTTTGATTTTTTTGTTAAGTGTTAGTAATAATTTGTGAATTTTTTATATTTTATAATATTAACCAAAGGGGATTCGAATCATTAATTCTGAAATTAAGTTTATATTGAAGGCTAAAAATATTTAAAGATCCTGTGTCAATACATTTTAACCAAATTATTACTTTATCTCCATAAGTACGAGTTATATGGCAGTAATATATATTGCAATGTGAACATCTGTAGAAATTGTTGAATTATTTTTTACCTTTGCAAACATAATTTTTTTAAATGTTGAATTTTGATAGTTATTAGGAAATATGCGGAAGAAAGCTTAGGGAAAATATAATGTCCGGCCACACCTCGATATGATAATTAAGAATTAAAATGATTTCAATTCTCGAATAAAATAAATCTGCGTACATTTCACGATGCATGCCAATGTGTAATAATGTATTCTTATTGACAGGTGTTTATGATGAAAATAATGGAGATCAATGTGTATACTTTATGTAAAAAATTATTAAATCCTGATCACTAATAATATTTTCATTTTTTACAGGAAAGGATTATTACTATTACTTTGGTAAGTATTCAAATAATTTACAAAAGAATTTGCAAAACAAGAATTTCCATCTCTTTTATGAAAATTATGGAAATTTTGGTGTTCAACTTTTGAATTGTATCAAATTATTATTAAAAGTTTTATACATTATTAATTAATTCTGTATCAAATTGAATCACACATTTTATAATGGTTATCTGATTATATGGAGAATTTTTATGATTTAATATAAAATTTTATGTTTAAATAAAAGTAGATGTTAATACAAAATAAGGGAAACTAAACTGTTCTCTATGATGTAAAGAAAGTAAGTTCGAATTACATTTTACACTAAAGAAATTTTAGCTTAACACTGAAGAAAATTTTAGTGCAAATAAGAAAAGAAAAAGAAAGAATAATTTTATATGAACTAAGCCGTTAAAAATATGTTTATTTACTTTACAATTGAATGCAATGTATTTCCTTATAAAAATCGTATATAATAGAAAAAAAAGTCTGGTTGGTTGATTTGGATTTTTATGGTGAAAGAGCGAGAATTGTCTATGGAATTTTTGATTTTGGTGAAACAGAAATATTGGATTTGTATTAAATTGATAAGTTTTTTAATATTTTTTGTAAACAAATAAAACATTTCTGTTAAAATGAAATTACAGATATTGTGAAAAATTAAGAATGAAATAAAAGTCAGCAAGAGAGTAGCGAAAATCTATACAAATACTGCTTGAATGTATCACATTCACCTTGATTATTTGAGTAATATAGAGCATAATGTATACATTTGATCTTCAATATAAAGAATTAGTACCCTTTTGTCTCCAAAAAATTTGGGTCCCCAATTGTCTGTTTGCTTGTACATCACTGAGCCGCGGTGGCCTGGTGGTAAGGTCTCGGCTTCGGAACCGGAGAGTTTCAGGTTCGAGGCTCGATTCCACCGAGGAACCGTCGTGTAAGAGGGCCCCTTGCACGTTAAATCTGTCAGGCCAAGCGTCCTCCCGCTGGTGTGGTATGGTGTGGAGAGGGGGGTGCCAGCTCAGGTGTCGTCCTCGTCATCTGAGCCTGGTTCAAAATTACGAGGTCCGTTCCAAAATAGCCCTAGTGTTGCTTTAAAACGGGACATTAATATAACTAAGCTAAAGCTCGTAGACTATTTTTTTTGTCCATAAATTTTCTAACCAATCTTAATTTTTTGGAGTCATCAAGAGACCGAGATGGTGTAGGCAGGATGGAAAATTGATTTTTGCAGAAAGTAAAATTTATTTTCTATGCAGCCATTTTCGCAAATCTGGCTTTGTGAGCAATACAAATTTAACTACTCCAAACGAGTTTGGTGATTTTTAGCTAAAGGACCACAAAGGAGACTACACTGATCGAAATTTTTAGCTTAATGCCAGTTTTCACCAGAAGTCCATCAGAGTAACTGTTATTTAAATAAATCTGTTTGGCGATTTTATTCTCTTCATCAAAGAATTAATCTGGTGGAATATTTATTCACAATCTTTATTTTCGTGTTGACTTACTTCAACGATCCGTTCCCAATCGCAAAGTTATGACGTCGTCATATCTTAACTGCATTGATTTCTGGCCAACATCCAAATGATCTGCGTCAATGAACTTCTAGGGAAACAATGAAGTTATGTCATTTGAATTTATATCATTTCAAATAAGGAGATTCCCTTGTCCATATAAGGACAATTATTATTTATCCATAGTTAATAGTCCCCACGCTGATACCGTCTTGAGCTATCAGTATATACAGGATCGTCATAAAATAACTCTCCCTCTTTGACATTAACTACTGGTAGAATGAAATCACATTTCATATACATAGTGCGGAATTCATGGAAAGATGAATTCCACAGATAAAGAATTATTAAAAACTGTTGATAAGAATGATGTACAGTAATACAAAACTGATGATATACAGTATGAATGAATTCATACTGTATTCCCATAGCAGCAGAATGTGCCCTATCGGCAACATTCGATACAATTTTTTTCTGCTGGATTCATCTTCTTATACCTTCCACCATCTGTGTATGAAATGTGGCTTCATTTTGTTCATTCGTTTTAGCTGCCGATTCCGTCAAACAGGAAACGTTATTTTATGGCCATCCTGTATACCTAAGAACGTCGCTGAGATAAAAAGCAGATATTGCTGCCAATACAGGGTGTACGTGTAAATAACAGATTCTAATTCAACATTAACACATAACTTCAATTGTTACATAAGTTCAAGGTGCTGTCAGCATTTTTGTGGCTGTATTTCTTGTTAAGCAACCCGTCTCTTTTTCTCATTTGTTGACATCTCGTTTACTACCAATTTCAAAATTGGCAAGCAAGCAATTTTTCATATAAATAAAGTAACATTCAAAATTCAAAGTAATTTCTTTTAAAATTTCAACACATGTTCACACATGTGAGAGACTGCACTGTCCTATCATTTTGTTGAAAAAGATAATTCGATAATCTTCTGTGCTACTCATGTGCGTTTTCGCTTACTATAAACATAATCTTCTGTACTACTAAGTATCAACGATAAGCTATGTTATTATGCAACATATCCATAATTAAGGCTACTAATATGACATCTGCAATTCCAACGTAGAGTAGACAAATCGTACACATTGGAAATATTTTTTTAAAAATTAAATCAGTACGGGTTAAAATGACTTCAAATTGCAAAACTAAGCATACATTTAACTGTAAAGGGAAATTTAGCATTTTATAGAAAACATAAAACAAATTATTAAATCTTTAGTTTTTAAAGAAATTTTTTGTTTATACTTTATAATAAAGGCATTAATTCTTTTCTTTTCATTTTCTTTTCAGACACTGAGGGTAATTATTTCCATATTGAATATATATGATAGAAATATAAACAAGACTATATTTTTATCCCAATGCATCACGTCAGGAATTGCAGGAGTACTTCGCCACACTAATAATAGATATAATATAATAATAAATACAATTAAAATAAAAGGCCGTCATAACATATCATATATACAAAATTTTGTAATATGAAGCAAATATGACATAGAATCTCAATTCAATATTTTTAATTCTTAATGACTATATTATGCAGATATGTTATAGTTTAAAATTATTGAACTAGTTTGAAAAATATCAAAATGTGATTAATTGAATCTTTTGAAGATTTGGGATTTCTTTCCCAGTTTACAGATGTATTTATTTAATTACTTTATAAATAATGAGGCTTACATATTGTACTTTCTTTTGTTTGGTTTTTTGATTAAGGATGAAATTAATAATTTTTTATAATCATCCTCTTAATTTATACTAATTATCTATTTGGACATTTTTATTTTATATTAGTGCCAATATAAAACAGTAAAAAATCTATCAAAATCATTTTAATGGGTTCTTCTGGGAAATATATATGGACACTACCGGACGGATGCATTTAATAGAAATTTTATATGCTGACAGACAAGTAGCATATGACTGCAATAAAAATTACATTACAAAACGGGGACACATTGCATGTTTTAAATAATATTTGTCCAAATATCCGAGAAACTCAGCAGATGCGTTCATATGCTGACTGGTTGACAGCAAGTGACTTTTGTAAAAGTTCACAAGAATTTTTTTTTCTCTTATCATTTATTATATGTATTTTAAAAAGTTCAAATTGAGGTTGTAATTTGAGAAATAAATACAAGCTTTTAATATTGCATTCAATTAATGCCAAATTTTCAGTTAGAACTTTTTAAAAAAACTTGCGCTTTTGTATTTTTTTAAATGTTTTATCCTTAATTTTAGATTATAAAGGTATGTATTTTGTGAAATTTATAAAGAATATTTTATTATGTTAGATATAAATTAACAAATTATCAGCAATTTCTTATTTTTTATTTCAAAAATAAACTTTATTTATGAATTCTAATCTTTATAGGTGGTAAATTACTATTATATTACTATTATAAAAAATTATATTTAAGAAATTATATACTCTGATGAACACAAAATTTTTTACTAACTTATATTACAAAAATTGATTGATTAGTAATCATAATAGAATAATCGATGAAATTTACATATCATTTCTTATAAAGGGTGTTCAAAAATAAAAGCACTATTTGAATTTTCCACAAATGCTCAGTAAAGTGGTGACAACATTATTAAAAACCCATTTGACTGCTGATAGTTTAGGGTTATTAAAAATGGAGCAAAACTTCGTAAGCAAATAAGAACGTGTTTTCATTGCTGAACAATATTTAAAAAATAATAAAATTCTATCCTACAGAAATCGAAAATTTGAGAATTCCTCCCTTCCTCTCAGATCATAAGATTTTTAGCCATGAGATTTCTTTATGTGGAGTTATTTAAAGTCAAAGTCCTATGCCAACAAGCCCAGAAGCGTTTATTGAAGGTGGCAATTCAACGCTGTATCAATGAAATTGAGGTACATTTATGCAAACTGATCATCTAAAGTTTCGACAAAAGATTGCGTATATGCCAGCAAAGCCATAGAAGCCATTTACACTCTTTGTTATTCCATACATAACCCTATCCTGTGTACTTTACGATTAAACAAAAATACAACGATTTAAAGAAAAAAAAATAACTTGCTTTTATTTATTTGAAATTTTGAATTAATACGATGTTTTATCGCTCCATTTTTATTAACCAAAATTACCATCAGTCGAATGTTTTTTAATAGGAGATTGCCGATACTATACTGCTCGAGTGGTATCAAATTCGAATCTAGCTTTAATTTTGAGATACCATTTATATTGTCTTTTAGAAATTAAATTTTCATGCTAAGTATAAGATTTTTTTAAGTTTGAGCAAAATTACCAGTGTTTCTAATAAGTCATCAAAAAATTATTATTAAAGCTTAGAAGATAAGACAGATACGAGCATTTATGACGGGGCTGGCAAATAATTTCTGAAGAATGAGGTTGCTATTCTGTTGCAACGTACTGGCTTATAAATCATATATCAGTGAAATATTAGCATAGAAAGTACTTATGGAGAATGTAGGATTCATCAGAAAATTACTAAATGCAAACATAGTTTCTGCAAATTTTGGGAACAATAAAATTTGCCTTACGTTTTTTTTTAATAATTCTAGCCAATAAAGAAATAAATTCCATAGTTCTAATAATCAACCCTCTAAAAAATATGAAGTGTGGTGCTAGTTCATATAATATGATATTTCAGAGATATGAAGCAATTCTAGTTAAACCCTATGATAACATAACTATGTCGAATTCTGAACTTATAAACTAATGCTGAACTATCAACATAGAGATACAACAAATCTTGTTGTTGGTATTCATCAGTAGAGGAACTGTCATATATTAATAAAATGTCATAATCATATTCGCAGTCGACATATATTTTTGCTGATAGAAAAAAATGTTTCCTGATTGTGTCTATGAAATGTTGCATGTGCCAAATTTGTATATGCATTGCTAATTGATGCGGACATGGACAAATCCTTTAGCAGTGGAATATCGGAGTATAAGCAACATTTGCAACATATTTCTTTCATTAGTTTCCTTTTTCTGTCTGATTATAATTATCATTGCTTGAATATCGCATTATAAGCATGATTTTCAGTATACCTATTTCATTCGTTTCCTTCATCTGATTCCAATTAGTATTTTTCACATTTTTCCTTATAAATAACATTTATAGCATATTACTTTCAATGTTTTTCTTTCTCTGAATGACTATAATAGTATTGTTCAAGTATCTCATTATAAACAGCCTTTGCAGCCTATTTCTTTCATTGACATTCTTCTACAGACTGATTACAAATTGTATTGTTCGAATACCACATTATAAGCAACATTTGCAGTTTATGTCTTTCATTCGTTTCCTTCCTCTGATTATAATTAGTATTGCTCGCATTTTGCATTATAAACACCATTACTGCATATTTCTTTCAGTAGCTTCCTTTGTCTGATTGATTATAATTAGTATTGCTAGAGTGTCTCAACATAATCAGCATTTGCACCATCTTTCTTTCATTGGCTTTCTTCTTCTGATTAATATTAAAATTATTAGAATATCGAATTATAAAAAACATATACAGTATATTTCTTTCATTGGTTACTTTTCTGTAACTGATTACTTAATATTGTTCGAATATCTAATTATGAATGACATTTGCAACATATTTCCTTGCTCTGATTATACTTAGTATTTCTCGAATATTCCATATCAAGTTATTCATTAATACTACTAATATTCCTGGCATGATTGACTACGATTCATTGGGTATTAGACTTAATTTGTATTCTTATTTGAAATAAATAATTATTGTTTATATATATATAGACTAATACTCAAGTTTAAAATTCATATCATGTTCTTTTCATTTGGAGCTCCTGTCAAAATACTCTCATCATTCTACGTCTTCAAAACTGTTAATCTCTCTTCCCTTCCTTTTTTGATGGTGGAACCGGAGCAATAACATGGAGTTCGGGAACATTACAAAACATATTATGTAATTTCTTAAACATACGAATAGGACTTCCAGAATGTTATGCTCATTGATATAAATAAAATTTATTAATAAAAATCTCTGAAACAGGACTGAAAGTATGTACTATTACGGATAACTTGGTTCGTTTTGTATTGTGGGAGAATGATGTTAAAACACAATCGGCAGAGCCCAGTAGAAAAAAACGATGAGATTTATTTACATGAAGACAGGATAGCACAGAGGTGATAAGTATTTACAGCCGAGACGAGCACTCAACAGCACATAATAGCAGCCAGAAGGTAGTAATCAGACTCGCCCCACAAAGCGACCAGACAGAATTCAGCAGGATAGTGGATCCTCAGAGCTTCGTTCTACTATCACTTTAGGTGACTGAAACACTGCTCTGTCTCTTCTCACTTTAGCTGCTGACTTCCTACTTCACAAAACACGACGCTGATTCCACGGTAGACAACATAACTCGATGCTCATAGCTCTGTCCAGCAATAGCTCCTCACAACGCAGGAATTCTGCCTTTGCTTCGCTATCCGCTTGAAGACTCGGGGATTCTTACTACAATTCACCATTACACATACTTGCAGCTTGAAAGTGTCAGTATTTTATAGTTCTCAGGAGACAGGCCTAGAATCTTTCAGGACAATCAGGCGTATCTCGGATCCTAATGGACGGATGGTTCCGATCACTGTAAATTTTGTCGACAAAGTCACCATATGGTTGCCAAGTTTGCCACCAAGATCTGGGATGATTATTGAGACACCCGTTCATTGTCCATAGGGCTGATCGTAAAACAGTCTTTCTTACGATGGCACTATTTGTGTTGAGAAGCAAAATTACTGGTTTGTAACTATACTGTGCGATGCCCCGACTTAGCCAGAGGCCTTGCGGAAAATAGAAATGGGGTCGCCAAACAGCAATCCCACCCAGCATGAAGGAGCAAACTACTCTTGATGACAACGAAACCGTGCAAATAAAGAAGATCCCTCTAAAGGAAAGTCATATAGTTACAAAAAAAAAAAAAAACGAAAAAAACATTACATTTGACGCTATATTTTAAAACGTAAAATATTAAAAATGTATAAAAATATTATATAAGTGTTAACTTTTTACATTAGGAGAGTGCTAAATACTAAAGCTTGGGCAAAATTTTTCAAATAGATTTAATGACTAGAATTCTCATGAGTTTTTAAACTTCAAGTTACATTCACTTTCTTGGACATTTAAATCTATATTCTTGTCAGAGTACACAGTTTTGATCCTTCAATGGTTCCACAACTTATTCGTGTGGACACTTTGAAACTTTTTTTAAACGTGAACAAAAAGCTGTAATTTGACATTTATAAGAAGTGCAATTTAAATTTTACAACCATCAGAAGCTAATGCTTCATTATTATCTTTCATAAGCATAAATCATTTTACTTAATATCTACTTTTCTCTTTATTATTTTCATGCGATTCACTTAGATGTAAGAATTTTTTTTATTATAACCACGAGACAATAATAATAACCAATATAAGTTTTTATACAATAATATACCAATTTTTGAAAAAAAATGTGTTCTAAATTGTGAATTATATTATTTTTAGGAAAATTCCCCGGAGGTAATCAATTCAACTTATTTTATAAAATGAGAAACAAAGCTAAATATTTAAGATTAGATTTTCTTTACTCCTATATTTTAAATTCTGCAGAATGAAATTTGACTAAATTTATTCTTCATAACTTTTTAGGTGGCTTCTCTGGAG
>JAPMOQ010055038.1:1355101-1381369 GCA_026543055.1 Argiope trifasciata | reverse complement strand
CTCGATGAAATAAATTCTATGGAAAATTTGTATTGCAGGAAATATCAGAAATTAAAAAAAATAATTCTTGGTGTTTTGATAGCGAAACAAAGTTTATTAACAAAATTCTACTTCAGATTGCTATTTCAAGAAACATAAACAGAAGGAAATAGTTTTTCACATTATAATTTATCTCAAGAATTTTAATTAATATATGAAAAAAATTATTTATTTCTTACTTATTCAAAATTAATCAATAATGTCAACCTTCTAATCTTTATATATCTCATATTCTGTAAGAAAAATTTAGGCCCAATTTTAGAATTGTATTCCTGTTTTATTTTTATGATTGTTTGTTATCAAAATTCATTTATATTTTATATAATATTCCCATTCAATTATTTTAACTAAATTTCTAACATTTTTCAGGCGGCTTATCCGGAGGTAAGAATCATTTCTTTAAAAAATTAATTTGCATAAATCAAATCGAAAAGTTTGTTTGTGATCAATAAATAATAATTGCTAAAATTTATTTTTTTGCATTCTTCTTTCAGGTGGCAGTAATGGAGGTGAATAGAATTTTTTTCTTATATTTTTAAATTTTATTAAGATAAATGCAATTATACAAGCAAGAAATAACTAAATTATAATTAATGTACGAAAAACATTAATTATTTCTTACTCGTTTAAAATTAACGTCAACTTTCTATTCTTTATCTGTCCCATTTTCTGTAAGAAAAATAACCTCTATTAAGATATATGCAACTATACAACCAAGAAATAACTAAATTATAATTAATGTACGAAAAACATTAATTATTTCTTACTTTTTCAAAATTAACGTCAACTTTCTATTCTTTATCTGTCCCATTTGCTGTAAGAAAAATAACCTCTATTAAGATAAATGCAACTATACAACCAAGAAATAACTAAATTATAATTAACGTACGAAAAACATTAATTATTTCTTGCTTTTCAAAATTAACGTCAACCTTCTATTCTTTATCTATCCCATTTGCTGTAAGAAAAATAAAGGCACAATTTTGAAATTTCATTCTTGTTTTGTTTTTTTATAATCGCCAGTTATCAAAATTCATTTATATTTTATATAATATTCCTATTCAATTATTTTAACTAAATTTCTAACATTTTTCAGGCGGCTTATCCGGAGGTAAGAATCATGCCTTTAAAAAGTTATTTTGCATAAATCAAATAAACAAGTTTGTTTGTGATCAATAAATAATAATTGCTAAAATTTATTTTTTGCATTCTTCTTTCAGGTGGCAGTAATGGAGGTGAATAGAATTTTTTCTTATATTTTTAACCTCTATTAAGATAATGCAATTATACAAGCAAGAAATAACTAAATTATAATTAATGTACAAAAAACATTAATTATTTCTTGCTTTTCAAAATTAACGTCAACCTTCTATTCTTTATCTATCCCATTTGCTGTAAGAAAAATAAAGGCACAATTTTGAAATTTTATTCTTGTTTTTTTTTATAATCGCCAGTTATCAAGATTCATTTATATTTTATATAATATTCCTATTCAATTATTTTATCTAAGTTTCTAACATTTTTCAGGCGGCTTATCCGGAGGTAAGAATCATGTCTTTAAAAAATTATTTTGCATAAATCAAATCGAAATTTTTTTTTGATAAATAAATAATAATTGGAAAATTTTATTTTTTACATTCTTCTTTCAGGTGGCAGTAATGGAGGTGGATATATATTTTTCTAATATTTTTAATCTGTATGTAAATAAATGCAATTATACAACCTAGAAATAACAAAAGTATTTTTATTTGCATATTATTCTTTTTAAATCTTAATGTTTAGCATAAAAACTTGATTTCCTTTGCCCTTCAAAAACTGGAAAACAAAAAAAAAAAATACATAAATTAATCAATTTTATTACATAATTAACTTTTCCTTTTCATCATTTAAAAAGTTTCTAATTGGGTTATATGTACTACAATTTTTCTTAACATTGTTTTTCAGGAGGCATGTCTGGAGGTGAGTTTATTCTTTTATACCAATAAGAATTTGAGTAAAAGTTTTGAATAAAAATGAATTTGGATAAAAGTTTTTAAAGAATAATTTTGTCTTAATAACTAAATGCTGACTCTTAAATTTTGTTGTTTATATTGTTTTTAGGTGGCGTGAATGGTGGTAAATATTTGCATTTTTAGTTATTTTTTTATAAAATTTTAATTAACTACAGGAAAAATTATTTGATAAAGTAATTCTTTTCTTTTTCAAAACTAAATCACAACTATCAATTTTTATAGATTGCAATATTTTACATATGTTCATTTTTCTACATATATACGATAAACTAAAGACAAAAATGCATTTAAAATATAGATAATTCCTTAGCTCCATTATTTTTTTTTTCAAATTGTATTACTATGATTAAAAATGCATTTCACTTTCTTCTTTTAGGTGGCTTATCTGGAGGTAAGAACTCTGTTTTATAGAAAAGTTTTATTGCAACAAGATTTTGATAAAAGAAATCAAAAAATATTTTTTCTGATATAAAAGCAATTATGTTATTTTTTTTCTAATTGGTTGCGTTAAGTGGCATGAATGGAGGTAAAGATTTTTTCATGTCGGAAACTTTTAATTAAGACTAAAAATTTTGCTTTTAGTTTCTCTATAGGAATATCAGGTTCTAGATGGTGTTATATGACATTGTCAGTGTGAGAGAAGTATAGAAAAGACTATTATTTATTTATAAAAAAGTGCTTTTTATGCGCGGAATCACGCTTTATAACAACTATATAGATAAAAAGCAAAATTTTATATATATATATATATATATATATATATATATATATATATATGTACTCACATACAAGAATTGATTTTATTTAAAGTTAAAAGATAAATTACATATACATAAAAAATAATTGATGTAAATATCGTTTTTTTTTCTATACTCGACATTTATTTCGGAAATTTTAATATTATAATTGCAATCTATCACTCGTTATCTTTTTTGGTCACATTCTGAACAAAAATATCTAGATCATCCAATAAAGATCAAACGAACAAGAAATCAAGAATAGTTTTTTTTTCTGAAATATTTTATTTGCTGAAAACAATATCATAATTCATATTATGAAACTTTCTAACTGTTTTTAAAATGCTGTGCCTTCAGCTGAATATCTATGCATATCACAAAACTAAAATGAACTGTGTTACTGTGATGAATATTAAATAATTATTTGAAAGTGAAGTTATTTTCATATAAGTACTATTTTTTCGAGAATTTATAATATCTAACCTGCTATTATAATTTCTTTTATCGCAGGTGGCAAGTCAGGAGTTAAATATTTTTCTTCATATAATTATGATTATAATTTCATTAATTGTTAAGGTATTTTACCCATAACATATTTCATTTGGAGAATGAAACCATATTATTTAAAAAGGTCGCCGCAAATTACTTTTTGATATGCATGTTTCGAAACTAGTATTTTTGAATCTCCTGAAACCTCTAAAAATATTTGAAAAAAAAAATGTTATTTTTCACCATATTATTAGTAAAAATTAAATGCATTAAACCTAAAATGTACTTTATACTTTGTTTTTGGAGGTAAATATTTTTAGATTTCTTTCCAATTGAGATATTAACATTAATAGTCATGAAATTTTTCTGCCCTTTTATATATTACATTTTAATGATAAATCGCTTTGACTAAAATGCAATTTTTACGTTCTTTTTCAGATGGCCTGTCTGGAGGTAAATATTTATACTTCTGATAAATACTTCCACTTTTATTTATGGGTAATAATTTTAATCTTTTATAATAATTTTATTTATTAATCATTGTCCCCATTTTTTTATTTCTGAAGATTAAAAAATGTTTCTTTTAATAAAAGTTTTGAATTGGGGTGAAATACCCGAAGAAAAATATTGATTTTTTTCAACAGATGTCACAAATTTGAATTGCCATTAAATTATTGTCGATATTGTTAATTTTCTTAAAATTACAAATTTATCCCCTTTTTTTAAAAAATGCAATCTTTGCTATTGATTTCAAATGACATGTCAGGAGGTAAATATTTTTTTCTTCATTAGAAATTATAAGTAATATTTTTACTTATGAAAATATTATTTTCTAAGCAGTATGCTTTACATTATTATTCAGGCGATTTTTCTGGAGATAATTATTTATTCTTCTAATATAAAATTTAAAAAAACCTTGCGTAATAATTAAATTTCCACTGAAATGTTTTTAAAACTGAATCATAAAGTATAAAATTCATAACTCTTCTTTTCTCATTTCTTTCTTATTTTCTAATGTGATTTCATATAGAGAATCTATTAAATTACGAAACAAACTTCTATTGATAAAGTAATATTTAATATACACTTCATTAGGTAAAGACAGAATTTTTTTTTTGCCTACTTTTTATTTAATCACTTCACAACCTTAAACAAAGAAAAAACACAACAGAAGCTTATATATTAGGTTGTTCGGAAAGTAATTTCGTTTTTTCCTGACAAAGGATTTAATTGCATTTTTCGCACCCAATTTCATACTTAAACCGCAAAATCATTTTATGTTTTAAGAGCTGATATAGCAAGGCTTGAGTGTAAAAAAGTGCAGCTGATTCTTCGCAGTAGTTTTTGGATGGTGCCTTTTAAAATATGGAGAGCAATAAACAGCATTTTCGTCATTTTTTTCTTTTTTGCTATAAAAGGTAAAAATGCTGTTCAAGCCAGAAATAAATTAGCCAATATGTGTGGAGAAGATGTGTTAACAGTACATCAGTACCAGAACTGATTTGCAAAATTTTTCCTTCAAATGAGGAGGCCAAAAACCACCTCGATCAGTTTTTTTTTTACAGCAAAGACCAAAATTTTTATGAGCGTGTAATCATGTTACTACCAAAAGGTATTAGACCAGAATGGCAAAAGGTATTAGACCAGAATGGCAATTTTATAATTTAATAAATAATTTATTCATTAAACGAAAATTTCTTTTCATTTTGACAAAAAAATACGAAATGACTTTCCGAACAACCCAATATTTCTCATTCTTCAGTCAGCTTTTAAATTTGTAAGGAAACTTGTTGTACTCGAAACATTTTTCTTTCTGAAAACCAAGCAATAATCATTAAAAGTGTTTTAACTTTAATGCTTCAAATGACTGATTTGGATAGTTAAAAACATATTTTTTCCAACAAAAGCAGAATTAATCTGAAATTAAAAAACTATTTACCCTTAGATTTTCAAAAAATTTTAGAATTATTATAATCTAAATATTATAGTGTTTTAAGGTGACAAGTTTGAAGTTGGATGTATACAGAAATTATTACTTTTAGTCACATTTTTCATGGAATTCTTAAGAATAATCATGGTTTTTTCCCTGTGTAATTTTTTTCCAAAATTTGAATCATATTTCAAATATATTATTTGCATTTTTAGGCGGCTTATCTGGAGGTAATGTTTTTTTCTTGTGGAATCATTCATAAAAATCAAAATAAATAAAATATTTTTGTAATATTATTTTTCTATTTTATGTTTGATTATTTTGTCTAAAATGCATACCTTGAATTTTTTTCCAGCTGGCAAGTCTGGAGGTAAATATTTAATTCTGTCATATAATTTTCTGAGTAATACTTAAATTGTGCTGTCGTTTGATAATTTTCATTCAAAAAATAAATAATATTGTTTTGAACTTAATTTTTCAGATGGCAAATCTGGAGGTAAATATTTAGTTTCGTGGCAGTTTTCATAAAAATTTAAATATTAATTTAATTAATTTTTTCTTCATAACTTTTTAAAAATTTCAATTACACTTAGTAAAATGTATTCTTCCAATTATTTTTCAGGTGGCCTGTCTGGAGGTAAATATTATTTTCTCATAGCAAATATTTATAAAAAATCTTAATACTAATTGTTTTTTTTTTTCGAGTTTCTTATTCAAAAATTGTGTCCTATTTTTAAATTACAATTTTTTCATTCCTTTCAGGTGGCTTGTCCGGAGGTAACTATTTAATGTTTAATTAATTTTTAGAAAATTTTAATATTAAATCTTAAATTTAATTTTTAAATCCTTTTTCTTTAACACTTTCTTTAAGGTATCCGACTACGTTGAAAACGCTGGTATTCGACCATATTGGTGATTTTTTTAAAAAGTGCTATTTCTTGTAATTCAGACTTTTTTCTTTCCAAAATAGTTTGTTTTTCTTAGAAAAGGATGGTCTAACTTATTATCCAAAGGAATTTTAAGAAAAATTTATTTTTCAGCTTGTCTTTAACTTCAATTTTAATTTTCATAAAAATTATCCACCATTAACATGATATCCCAAAAACTAGTAGAGGTATTTACATAAAAATTTCAGAGTATGTTTTAAATAATATAGGCAATGATATGAACCAAAAATTTTACTGTGGGTGAAATACTTTTTTCATTTATAGGTGTTTTTAGAAAAATTAAGTTTTATATTTATGGAAAAATGCATATATACGTATATTTTTAGCCCTAACTTCTTTGCATCCCAAAATACTTCTTAGACTTTGGTTCATTTCCTTCATCATTATATTCTATAGCTTGTGTACAAAGGAAAATAGGATTGCTGCATAACCATTTTGTGTAGAGTGTTAACCATTTTGGTTAAATTTCACTAAAATTTACCAAACTTTTCCTATTTCTCAAAAAATATTATACTCTCAAATAATGTTTTTCTTTTTATAGTGTTTATAATTGATTATACATCTAAAAACCAAAAATAGTTTTTAATAAATCAAATTTTTCAAAAATTTTCCTTCGAACGTAGTCGGTTACCTTAATTTTTGATTAATTATCTTTTACCTCAAAAAGTTTTCCTTTAAAAAATAATGTTTTCTAAAATGCATGTTTTGAATTCTGTTTCAGGTGACAAACCTGGAGGTAAATATTGATTTCTAACTATTACCCGGGACTTCTCTCTATTGGAAATTTTGATGTATATGTATGAGAACTGGCGATCTGATCAGCAGTTGGCAATGGTTGTCTAAAATTGCCTACCAGCAAAACGGCAACGCCACCCATCACCGCTTGGTTGTTGCGGATGTCCTACAGGCTTCGGTTTAACGCCTTTAATGCATGCTTGTGCGATATTTTGCCCTCGTCCCATACTATTAACTTGCTCTGCTACAAAAGAACTCCCCGACTGCTGTTATTGTTTATGTTGCATGTTGGGGTGCCTTCAAATGCAAGATTAGGCGGTAATTTGAAAACGGAATGCGCAGTTCGGTCACCGTTAAGCAACGTTGTAGCAATGCCTGTGGAAGCTACAGCTAGAGCTATATTGGGGTCCTTGCGAAGTTGGGCTAGCAGGAGATTAAGCACTAACGTCTTATCCGTACCTCCCTAGTTTAGTTTAGTTTTATTTAGTTATATTAACGTCCCGTTTTAAGCAACACAAGGGCTATTTTGGGATGGACCTCGTAATTTTAAACCATGGCCACACCAGCGGCAGGACGTTTGACCTGACAAATTTAACGTGCAAGAGACCCCCTCACACGACGGTTCTTCGGTGGAATCGAGTCGCGGACCTGAAACCCTCCGGTTCCGAAGCCGAGACTTTACCACCAGGCCACCGCGGTCCCCCGTACCTCCCTAGTGTGAGAAGAAAGAATAATCCCTCCTTTCCCTTATTTACTCTGTTCAGAATCGTTTCGTAGTCATGACGCTGCTGATCTTCTAGCTATTTTCACAGCTAGTACTTTAATACTCCTATTCGAATGATTAGATTTGCGTTTTCTGAGCATTTGGAAAAACTATCAAATGATAACAAATCAAAACTAACCTAAAAACAATACTTTTAAAAGTATAGCCATATACATAAAATATATTACTAACATAAATACAGTTTAATAACAAAAACATACAACTAACTTAAAGGCGATTTATTTACATTATATACCTGAAATAAAACAAAACAGCAAATCAAGTCCGTGTTTCTTCAAAATCATGTCAAGTCTATTTTATTTATCTATCGAAATTGAGACAGCAATATAATACACATTATTGTTAAACTTTTAGGTTAAAGGAAAACACAGTTGTCAACAATCAATTGTGAATTTTCAAAGCCAGTTGGAGTTACGCAATACAGATTAGAAAATTTTTATTTCCTTTATTCTGTTTTCTTTTAATTGAAAAGTGCTTCAGAATGAATCCGTAAGATCGATTGATTAACAATTGATTTTAAATACACCAAACACTGAGAAAATAACGAGAATCGATTGAAATAATCTTTTAAAACCATGTTAAGCCAACCCTCATTACTGTTGGGTTTAGTTTAGTTTAGTTATATTAACGTCCCGTTTGAAAGCAACACGGGGGCTATTTTGGGACGGACCTCGTAACTTTGAACCACGATCAGATGACGAGGACGACACCTGAACTGGCACCCCTCTCTCCACACCATGCCAAACCAACGGGAGGTCGTTTGGCCTGACAGATTTAACGTGCAAGAGACCCCCTCACACGACGGTTCTTCGGTGGAATCGAGTCTCGAACCTGAAGCGCTTCGTTTCCGAAGCCGAGACCTTACCACCAGACCACCGCAACCTCCATTACTATTAGGATAAAACACTGGGGCCTTAATCATCTTTGGCTGGATTTGGCATCAGATTTTTGACGGGAAAGTTAGTTTTTAATTTATAAAAAAATTAATCACTTAATTAACCGGAATAAATAGTAGCATATGTCTTATTCTAGACTATAATCTATCTCTGTGCCAAATTTTATCCAATTCCGTTCTACCATTCTGGCTTGATAGACGGACAAACATCCATCCAACCAAACTTTCACATTTATAATAATAATAAGATTCTCACAGAATTTTTCAGAAAAATATTATTGCCAATTATTTTTTCTTTTAAAATTCAATATATTTTTGTCTTAAAAAAAAACAAAAAACGTTTTCATTCTATTTCAGGTGGCATTTCAGGAGGTAATTATTTAATTTTTTCGTGCCAGTTTTTTGAATAATAATGATTTTTTTTACATTATTTACATTTTTTTATTTTTACATTACATTTTCAATTTTAAAAAAAGGTAAATTATATTGCCTGAAAAATTCATTTCCATTATTTTTATGTTTTTATTTATTTATTCGATTCCATTAATTTTGTAGCATTAGTACAAATATATAATATTTGGAACATGAATGCATAATTATAATACATATTTAACATTAATATAAATTTATAACATATTATGAACATGTATAATATGTCATAAAAAGAAAAAAGCATATGTTCTTATTCTCATCTTGATAATTTTAATGAAAAATTAAAAATTAGTTTTTTTTCTTTGTAACTTTTTCTTTTTAAAATTTAATCTTATTCTCTAAAATTCACACTTTGACATTTTTTTCAGGTGGTCTGTCTGGAGGTAAATATTTTTGTTTCGATAATAGGAATAACACTTAAATTATATTACTTTAAAATTTTGCATCTGAAAAATTATCTTATTATATCTTAATGCTTGCGCTGAATTGTTTTTTAGGCAATATCTAGAAGCAAATATTTATTCTTCTATCCACAGCTGTGAAATGCTATGAATGATAATTAAAATATTTTTTTTTATAATATGTTTTTGAAAATGAGTAATATTTATTAAAAGGCATGATTTGCTTCTCATCTGAAATTATTTTTTTATCAACGAATGTAATGAATCATCGGCTTTATAATAAAAAATATCTTCATTCTGAAAATTATACATATTTTTTTTCCTTTTCAGGTGACTTATCTGGAGGTAAGTAACAGCAAAAAAGAACCTGAATATGATTAGAGATGAATTATTCTTGATTTTTTCTTTTCTGAAATTTAATATTATCACTGCAGAATGTTATTCTTCTAATTATTTTTTCAAACAGATTATCTGAAAATCAATAATGACATTTTGTATCTAGTTTATATTAATTATAATTTCCGTCTAAATAAATTTATATAAAGCTGTTATACTTTGCACGATATCAGAATAAATATCATAATAAATATCATTCACGAATATGCAAAATTATCAATTTCACATCAAAATATGAATCGATGTTTCATCATCGAAGTATTGTTTTTAAAACCCAAGAAATTTAACTTTGATTCATTTAATAAAAATCTGTAACGGCATGACCACTTTCTGACTCTACCCTTTTAAAAATCAATTCAAATGTAATGCATTAGTTTTACATAAAAAGGAACGATGCAGTGTTATTGCGCTGTCTATTTCATAATAATATCAATTAACAATTTATTAATTCCCAATCAATTCTTTTCTAAGTAATCTAAGTCAGGAAAATTTCTACCTGATTTCAATCAATAGGTTTTTTTTCATACAATTATAATTTCTTAATATTTAGGGATTCATGTTGAAGATTGAAGCATAAAATTTTCATTATTTATTCTTGAACATAACAAGAACCATTCATTAATTAGCAACTATATATTTTGTAGTGCATATAAAAATTCAAGGATTTTAAAAAATATATTATTATTGATCTTTGAAGAATTCCAACCTTTTTCATATTACTGCCGCTCTTATTTAATAAAAATTTGGTATTAGAAATATATGCATAAGGTTAACAAAATTAAATAAATAAACAATTGTTTCATTTAATTGGACATCCAATATAATAGAACTCATAAAAAATTGAAAAAATAGATGATAATTTATCGTAGCTTAAAAAATCAAATATCTTCTTAGAAAAAATCAATTAACATTTTATAATTCCTGTGTTATGTTTTGTTTTAGTGATATCTTTGGAGATGAATATTTTTCCTATCAGTTGTCATAAAAATCAGGATATGAAATTTCTTTTTCGCATTTAAATATATTATTCTTTGAAAATCATGTCATAATACGAGTATTTTACATTCTCTTTCATTGCTTTTTTAGGAGGCAAATCTGGAGGTAAATATTTTTTCTTTCATGTATTTGATTCCTTCTTATTATTTGATTATTATACAAATTTGATAATAAAATAGATTAGATTCAATGAAATTATTTTTATTGAAAAGTCTAACCATATTATTTAAAACTAATCCTTTTTTATCTTTTTCAGGTGGCCTGTCTGGAGGTAAATATATTAATTCCTAGTTGCATCTGTCATAAAAATTTGTATCTAAAATTCGTTTTTTGTTTTGAAATATTTTTTATTTCTTAAAATTCAACCACAATATTTAAGATTAAGTCATCTCATTGTTCTTAGGATTTTTTATTACAAAGATTAAAAAAAAATATTTTTAGAACAAGAGAAACTTTTATTCAACAATATTTTGCTTTCTGAAAATTAAAACCTAATATCTAAATTGTGTCATTCTTCTTGCATTTATAGGCGAATTGTCCGGAGGTAAATATATTTTTTATATAAATCTTTTCAGAAATTCAGTATAAGTCAACTTCCTGATTACAGATTGAATTTACTTTTTAAAAATTAAACTGTAGTATCGAAAATATATACTTTTCATTGAGTTTTCTGGCAAATGCAGGATGGGTGAAATGTCCATATGAACTTTAAAAATTTACAAAACCTGAAAAATTAGATAAAATAAAAGACACTTTGTAGGTTTATTATTCATATGTCACAGGATTTTGTTTAAGATAAGAAAAAGTAATTTAAAAGGCAGCGAATAGATGGAGTTTTGTACATAAATGAAGAAAAGACACGCGAATAATAAAAATGCCAAATCATTAATTATAGAAATATGTGTTCCAAAAGTACACCACTACAAATGATAACACATTGAGGGCGTGGGACAAATTTAGCAACAGCAACTTGCAGCATGCCGGTTATATACAAGTCAGCTCAGGGCGGATTGCATCGTTCCATTAAGAACAGATTGGATGGGCGGGATCAATACATCCTGGATTTTAAATTTCATCATAATCAAAAGTATCTCTGTACTAGAGCAAGAGACCGAGGAGGCCATGGAAACTTTCTACAGCTGCAAATGATTCTCCCTTTTCCAAACGTCTAAATCAGACATTCCTTGACTGGAATAGCTGTGTGACTTGTTGCTCCTTCTTGCTTAAACGTAACAACAAAAGGCGCTCTTTTACAAGATGGAAACATTAAACAAACTTTTTGCTCTGAAGCGTTAAATAAAACTGAGCATTAACTTTATGGATCGAAAGCTGAGCTACAACTGTCCTCAAGACTTTAAAGATCATGGAGGGAATTTGCTCAGTTTTGGTGAGCGAGCCAACCTCATAAACTTTTCACTCTCTACGATATCCTATTGTTAAAGTTCATGTTTTAGAAATTTTCAAAGTTGTTACAGACATTTTACCCACCCTACATTTCAGACATTTTTAGCAAATTTCATAAGTATCTCAAACTAAAACTGCTGTTTTGCTTTAAAATGCTTAATTCTAAAACTTAACCACAATAACAGAAACTTATTCTTATCTTTATTTTCCCAGGAGGCAAGTCAGGAGGTAAATATATTCTTTACTTACAATAATTACATTAAAAATGCGAACACAGGAAATGGTTTATTTATAATAACTTGGTTTCTAAAAATTAAAACATATTATCTAAAATATAACCCTTTTTTTGGTTTTACAGGTGGTATGTCTGGAGGTAAATAATTTTTTCATAAAGATGCCATAAAAATATGAATACACGATGCCTTCATTATTAAATTTATATTTTAATTTTAGAAAATTAAAAGATATCTAAAATATACACATTTTATCATTTTCAGGTGGATTGTCTGGAGGTAAATAATATTTCTTCTTGAAACAAAATTTTACTCTTTTTTTGAGGCAAAAAATATTTTTTTCATATAATTTTTGAAAAAAAATATGAATGAAATGTATGAATTTGTTTCCTAACACTTCTTTTTTCTAAAAATTCATTATTTCTAAAAAACTATTTCTAAAATGGGTTTTTCATATCATTTTTAAAGGATGGAAATATTTATTGCAAATAACGAAGCCATAAAAATTTGAATTACTCGATTACTTACTTATTGGATTTCAACTTTCTGAAAATTGAGCAATAACATCTAAAATGTATTTTTTTCATTATTTTTCCAGGGGGCAAATCTGATGGTGATTATTTTTGTTTCTTTCAACAATTGTCATAAGTATATGAAAATAGAAGTTAAATTTTGTATTTTAATATCTGATATCTGAGAATTCAATAATAATAGAGATTTTCTTTTCTAGGAGGCAAGTCAGGAGGTAAATATTTTCTTTCTTGCAATGATTATAGAAAAAATGCGAATACAACTTATGATTTATATTTCATAATAATTTCTTCCGGAATTTTAGAAAATGATATCTAAATACTGTTATTATTCTTCGAGGTGGTTTGTCTAGAGGCGAATATTTATTTTAAACAAATAACCTCAAATTTTTGAAATAAAAAACACGATTACTTTAGAATTTAATTTAAACTGCATTTGGTTAAACTTTCATCGTAACATTTATGGTATAGTTTTTTTGTTACAATACTTTTCCTAAAAGTTTCTCATGTCAGTTTTCATAAAAATCTGAATAATAATTTGTTTCTTCATCATAATAACTTTCAAAGAATTGTATCTTATTGATTAAAATGTTCCCTTTTCATTACTTTTAGGCAGTTTGTCTGGAGGTAAATATCTTTGATTCTCTCAAACGTTATCATAAACCATTTATAGGTATTCTTCTTTTATATAAAGTGTTTTGCAGTCAAAAAACTGTACCTAAATTTTACATTTATCCTTGATTTGCCAGAAGATAAATAATTATTTGATTTTACTATCATTTTAATGTAAATACAAATACAAATATATTTGATATGCAATAATGTTTTCTTTTTTGAAATTCAAAACTTAATATCTAAAATTAGTTTTTCTTACTGTTTTTATATTTTCTGGAGTTAAACATTAATTTTACATATTGCTGCCGTCAATTTTTTGTCGAATGCTGACTTCATCATGGAATTTAAATATTGCTATCTGAAATTCCAGCATATATATTTAAAATGCTTTCTTATTTATAGGCAATATGTCTGGAAATAATTATTTTTATTTCTTGCTTTTAAATAATCTGAACATATAATTCCTTTTTAATTAAAATAATTGGAAAACTGAATTTTAATATCTGAATTTTTCTTTCCTTTTTTTCTTTTTCAGGTGGCAAATTAGAAGGTGAATATTTTTTTCATACTATTATTATAATTCAAGTTTTAATACTATAAATATTCTTTTGCAATAAAAGAGTTAAATTGAATATTATTTTCTGAAAATAAAACATAATACCTAAATTGCATCATTTTTATTATTTTTGCAGGTGGTATGTCTGGAGGTAAATATATATTTTATATGATGCTACCCTAAGAATTCGAATATATAAAAAGTTCATTATTGATGTTGCACTTTACTTCTTAAAGATTTAACTATAATATTAAAAATGCATCACTTTCATTGTGTTTTAAGGTGTAATATCGATGTATTTTATAAATATTGATGAATTTTGTAAAATCTATTATAAAAATCATTACTTAAAACTTTTTTTCGTTAAAACAGTAAACTTTCTAAAAATTAAATCATGATTATCATTTCTATGGTTTTTACCTGCGGTAGATTTGTAAACATCCATGTTTATAAAGTTGCCATACTGACTAAATTTTAGCCATGGTATGTTTTCTTAAAATGAATCTGCTGTGATAATATTATTTTTTATACTTCATGTTTGAACTCATATAATTATGGTTTCAAACTAAACTATAATGGAACTTATTATTTGTTGATGTAAAATTAAATTTAAAAGAACTTTCCTAATTATTATAGGTAATTCAAAAAAAAAACAATATATGTTATGAAAGCATCTAAATTATAATTTACAATTATGTAATATAATGTTCGTCGTATACGTTTTCTTAAACTTCAATGAAAGTACATAAACATTATTTTATAGTAATT
This sequence comes from Argiope trifasciata, assembly GCA_026543055.1. Taxonomy (NCBI): domain Eukaryota; kingdom Metazoa; phylum Arthropoda; class Arachnida; order Araneae; family Araneidae; genus Argiope; species Argiope trifasciata. The sequence goes on along the minus strand of JAPMOQ010055038.1, from coordinate 1,366,470 downwards.
ATAACGTAAAAACTTAATTGTAATTAATTAACTTAATTAAACTTAATAATAATATTCTATAACTATATAGAAAAACTTAATAAAAATTATTAACCTTATTTATAACTTAACTATAATTATATTATAGCTAGATTCTGAAAACTTAAGCTTAATAGGAAATAATTCTTATAACTATACTTAAGGCTCAGACACTTAACGTCATATTTTTCATCTTGGAAATTTAAGTTATATAGCTTAAAAATATTTTTTTTTATTTTTCACAAGACTCATTTAATCGTAAGTTGCATGCTGAAATCGAAACTTAATTATATTTTCATGTTATGTTTAGTAATAAATTTTTTGCTCCACTATATTTAAGAAAAATAAATGATTTTATCGAACATTTTGTCATTAATTTTTCAGGCGGTGGTAAATAATTTTTTTATTGTTCTGTTAACTTTTAACATCATTAATACTATAAACTTTATATTACATAAACGAAAAAGTATCCAACTTATTTAATTTTATGGGTTCATCCTCTCTTTTTTATCTTTATGAAAATTAGTTTATTCTGTTTTATATGAGTTTGCTCATTTTTTTAATGTTTCTAAACTTATACAATTGTTTTTATACATATTATTACATAGATTATTTTTTATTCAATAGAATTTTCAATTAACCTTCTAAAACATACGTTTACTTATTACTTACTCTTACATACGTTTACTTATTTACCATATGCTTGGAGTAAACTTCCCCAAATCATTATGAGTTCAAAGTAAATATTACAATTCTCATGTAGGATTTGAAAATAAATTATGATTCAGAAAAGAAATGATTTTAAGAGTAATTAGATTTGAATTTAATTTTTATGCAGTATTATAGAAAATCATTATAACATTTTCGAAATATAATGAAATGAATGATTTCGCGCTTCATACACAAATGCTAAATAGTCAGTTTTCACGATAAGATGACACGTCAGGATTAAAATTTTTAATAAAAATATGTATTACTATTTCTAGGGATTTCCGTTTATATTTCATTCTCAGCACACTAATTGGGATCGCTAAATTTTGATAGATATGTGACTCATACTATTTTAGAAGCTTTAATTCACTCTGTTGAATTCTGTGCATGCTCTAATTTTCGATTTTTATCTATATTCAAATATTTTTTGCATTTCATATATTTTTTGAGCATTGCATACTCTTTAAAATAAACTGTAATGAAAAATACAAGGACATTGATTTCTATTGGATATATAAAAATAACTGAATTTTCAATTATTTATCGTGAATTATTGAAAATATTAAACTTATTTATAATTAAAGTTTTCACTCAAATACTATTTTATATTTTATTACAATAATGAATTGTCTATTAAAATGCGTGCTTCTCTTTAATTTTTTTCAGGAGACTCCTTTGAAAGTAAGTAACTATAGTTCAAATTCATGTTTTATATTTATTTTGTACTCTTGAATTAAATAATCCATGTATGAATTTATTTTTCCAAAAATTTAGTATAAACCTACACATTTGGTGCAAATCTAATAAACTAAATTTCATCTGCTTAGGACAAAGTATTTTTGAGTTATCCTATCTATAAATAGATAAATATTATTTATAAATTTGTACCTGTTTAATTAAAAGTGACATAAAACAAAGAAATTGGTCATATTTTTGAATTTGAATTTTTCGACGTTTACAATAGCTTCTCATTCAATAAAATATTTTCAGGACAATTATTGTATTTAGCCAGATATACTTTAAGAAGAATATTGAGCAATATAGGCGACATGATTTAATTTAATATTCAATTTAATTTATCTATATTTAATTTTATTGGTCAATATTCAATAGTATTCAATATTTAATATTCAAAAATACTTTATTACAAATATTTCTTAATTTCATTTATTGCCAATATTTCTTGATTTCATTTATTGAAATATATCTTTATAACATAAATGTAGTTGTATCTTAATAAGCCAGTAATAGCCACCAAACTTTGATAATAACTTTTGTCGAGCGGATATGTTATGCGACTTTTGTCTGACGGATATGTTACGCGACTTTTGTCTGGCGGATATGTTAGGCGACTTTTGTCTAGCGGAGCCGCATGCTCGATTCTTGGCGGAATTCAATCTCCCGATTGGCGCGACTCCACAATATAATCCGCCACATTGGTGATATTGGACAATGAACACGCTCTTCGTTTGCCATAACGCTTGGCGCTACCAAAAGACGTCAGACTCACTTGACGCAGCAACCAAAGTCATCAGACATATAACGCAACTAACTCACGCTCACCATAACGCTTGGGTGGTAGAAAATTTTTCGTCTCTGGATAAACTCACTTGAGGGGGAATATTATAGTAGTATCTCAATAAACCAGTAATAGCCACTAAATATTAGGGATCCTTTTTGTTAAATGGTTATGTTACGCGGGTACGAGCCAAATGGTCTCAGGTTCGATCCCCACTCAATTCAATTCTCCACGTATAAACTGTACAATATGTATACTAATGCAATTACTTTTAATTATATGTTGCAATTTAGATAAACATTTTCTTTATATAAGACTTTGAACTTCTCAGTTCATTGATGACAATAATTTCTGAATTATATTCTTATCCTTATTTTCCAGGTGGCTCTATTGAAGGTAAATAACTATATTTATTACTGATGTTAATTTTGTGATCTGTTTGTTCGTCTTTAATAGAGGATTGCCAAGAAGTAATTTTCCTCTTTGGAGTCATCTGCAATTAAAATACAATTAATATAAAACGGAATAAAACAAAATGTCGATGAATTTCATTAATTAAATAAATAAAGTATTTCTTAAAAAAATAAATCATAATGTGTTTTTATATTATTCTGTATCAAAAAGTCAGTATATTGAATCTCTTTCTCATAGATCGTGGACCCGAATATTTATCAACACATATGTCTTCTAATGAAATTTTAGAGGATACTTTATACCTTATATGTATATTATTCAATTTCTATATGTAATTTCCAACACACGAGCTTTAAATAAAGCTTTACATAACCCCTTTTGTGCCCATTCATTGTCATTATTAACCCATATTCGTTCCAAAGATACTAAAATTTCAACTGTCATTCAATTTTGTTAGTTTCGAGGAAAGATAAATCTCTTACACTTGCCTTCAATATCCTGTTGCACTCTCTTCACTAAATTTGCTTACAAATGTCTTCAAATACAGAAAGAGATTTTATAATTATTCTGTAATACTTAGCATCATTTTCCTTAGTAATGTATTCCTACCTGAAATATTTAGAAATTCGGTTTTAGATCTTAATCCAAGTATGTACATATGCATATAGTATTCATAATGTTTTTCTATCGGGTAATAAAGTAAAAGAAACATTGCGCACTATATTTTCTGAAAATTTTCTTTATATTAAATACTCTGTGCTATATATAATATAGTTTTCCAGCTTAATTATAATATATTTACAGAAACGATCACCTTTAGCGACAAATATGATAATTTTAGAAAATACAAGAATCATTACGATGTCTCAATTATTCTTAATGAAGTGTCATCAAGACTAAATTATGCGAGGTAGTAAAAGAGATACTAAATTCAAAGTTCATTTAAAAAGTAATATTCACTAAGGAAATCTTTTATCTGAAATTGTGGCTATTATTTAAATTACTGAAACAACTTAACTTACAATTCCGGTGTGAGAAATTTGCAAAAGTCTGTGTCTGATCATTTGTATGTGATTTGGATTTGATAAAATCATAGTTATGTTTTATTGCTTTTGTTTCTTTTAAAACATTTGGTGGGGGGAGAGGTAGGGTAGAATCAAGAGTTTTTGTTAGTTATGGTGTTTGTGGAATCCAATAATTTATTCATTGAATTATTACTGTAGGAATATTAAGTGCTTTTATATAATAGTATAACTAAATTGAAACATGTCAGTTATTTACTTTGATAAGTTGAAATTATTAATTCTTAATAGCATTCTCTAAATTATAAAACAATATCAGAAAAATAGCTCCAATATGCATGTTTTTTGGCTTTATAAATAACCCATAAGTAAACTATAAGTACATAAAATCATTAGCAATAACGGATAATGAAAATTTGAATTGTTAAGGAAGTATTAAAACTCTATAAAACACATGAAATTAACTAATAATTATGTATTTAATTATCTTTGAAATAACATACTTAATCTGTAATAAACAAATAAATAACAAATTAATTGCTGTATATGTTTATAATCAAAAAATTAGTAAAATTTATATATATTTTATTATGAAATGTAGTTGTGAATATTTGTTGAAAATTTAAGAGCACTAAATTTATACATGTTTTTTTAGTAATTCTTAATTGACGAATTTAGCATAAAATATCATAATCTAGGATGCTTTTACCTTTGGAAATATGTTCCTACATCTAAAGGATCAAAAATGGTTTTCAGATTATAGTTAGAGTATAAATTTTGTACCTGTGACCCTCTTTTATGCTGTATTGTAATCAAGCAATAGTAACTAAAACATACTCTTGTTTTTTGCAGACGGTTCATCTGGAGGTAAATAAATGTTTTCATACCAAGTATTCTCATTACCACATAATAATAATATTGTTTATTTAAAGTATCTAAAAAGCTGTAATATGCAAATTATTAAACGTTTATTGGTTACTACAAATGATGAACATTGAATAAGAAATAGGAAGTTGGCGAATTGCATATATTTAAGAATTCAAAATAAATATTACTGTATTTACGGATGTTTTTTATCTTAATTTATGTTAATGGCTACATATCGTAATTTAAAAGGCTCAAATGCTAGACAGAAATATTCTAGAAATTATGAAATGTACCAAAACTGTGAGTTTTATAACTATTTGTAAAATATACGTTTGAACAGAATTAATTAATATAGATTAATTAATGAACCAACTAAGTGATATAGATTAATTGCTACATTTACTTTAAACCTAAAAATAAGAAAAATATATATGGATAATATATATAAAACATAAATATATATGAAAGTATAAAAATAGTGGAGATCAGTTAAATTCTTCATCAACACGCAAAAGATATGTCAAATTTCAATTATTTTTCTATGGTAAAAAAAATATGAAATGCTTAGAAATAAGCACTGAAAAATAAACTTATCAACCATAGGGTATAAGAAGTAATAAGAGAACTTCTTGATTACAAATGTATTTCAAAAACGGAAGGAAGACTTCGAAAAATATATCAAAAAATAAAATGTAATACAGAAATAAAAATTTCTTCATAATTTTAATAACATTTATAAAGATAAAAAAGCTGTAATATATTTGTATCCATAAACTGCAAAAATACCATACTTTTATTTATATAAGTGCAAAGTAAAATTCTTGATTAAACTTTTGAATTTTATCTTTAACAAGAAAGTTGTAACAATAAATAATGGCATTTTTTAAAAACATTTTCGAAAAGATGACTCATTTGGATGTAAATAATGATGTCTTTTAAAGGAAAAGTTATTTATATCGCATTATAGATAAAATTTATTTCTGTCATAATATTTATTTCTAAAAGTCAGATAATAATAAGCAGAATTTTTAAACAACGATATTTTTTAGGTAAAGCACCAGGAAAGCCACCTAGAAGTAAGTTTAGAATTTTTATACATAGCATTGAAAATTATTGATAACATTTATTAAAAATTTAAAAATACAATTATTTCTGAATGATATTTAAAGATAAACGCTTATTTGCTTGCTCCATCTAACTTATTTTACTATCTATTAATAGTAGATTCCATCTTTAAAATGTGAACTATTGTCCTGGGAATTATCGTGGCGCCATCTATTATTAATTAAACACATTGAAATAAAAATAACAAAAAATATACATTTCAAATATCTGCTTTTAGAATAATAAAAAAAGAGCTTTTCAACAGATAATTATATTTTTTAAATTAAAATAGTATAACAGTAAATTTGTAAGGAAAAATGGATAAAAAGACCAAGTTTAAGTAGAGTATTAAGTTCACAGACTTAATTATAGTTTAGGATTCATTGAAAATAATAATTCAAATTCAAATTATTGAACAGATTTGGCAAGTAGTATCAGATGATGAGTATTTTATGATTTGTGGATTGTAATTGGGGATTTTCTGATAACAATACGGATTAAATACAAGGAATAAAATATTTCATTTTTTAACTATGTTATATGTTAAAATTCATTAAAATAAGTCGATTTCACAAGTCTTCAATAAAACTTTATACTTTGACAGTGGTGTTAAAAAAAGAGTCAAATTTCCAAACTGTAGCAAAAATGTGACTACCCAAATACAGTCTTCTTTTACTTTTTACATCCTTTTTTATGATGATAAATTAAAATGATATAATTTATATCATTTAATTCATTATCGTAAAGACAGCATTTATGATATAAACGATGACATTTAAACAATATGTTACAATCCAGGAGAAATATTTTACAAATTGATAAAAATGTTTTGGTAAATTTTATGGAAGAAGTTTCTGCCAATAATCTGACAAGTTTTTTTTTTTTTTTTTTTTTTTTTTTTTTTTAAATCTATTGTTGGAGAAATGACGATGCAAGTAATATCGTTGAGTATAAAAATTGTTACGATCTTCTTATTGCTTAAACAATATTAGGATATAAGAAATACAGTTTAGAACAAAATAACATCCAGATGGCATTATTAAAGAAAATAATGATTGATTAAATATAAGAGGCAAAAATAAATATATAAATATTAAAAAATAATAATAATGGAAGTTGTGAAGATAATGCTCCATGAAATTCATTCTGGATTTTCATCGTTAAGAGAGATTAATTACAACGGAAACGTAAGTGTTAACATATTTTATATGATATTTATTCAAATGAGATTAAAATTATATTTAATAAAATAACTCTCATATTCTTTTTTTCCAGGCTTCAAATCCCCTTTAAGCGGTAAGTACTCACATCTTTATAAATAAACAAAGGAATTAATGCTTCATATTTTGTTATAGAAAACTACGCAATGATTTTTTATAACACTGTAAGCGATGATTTTTATGGCGGTTTTGTATACCATAAAAATAGAAAAATTTAGTATACCATAAAAATTTAGAAAATGTATGTAATCCTGATATATTTTCAATACATGCACATTGTAATAGTCTTCTTAATGAGTTGGAAGTGACTTTGAACTTGTGACAAAACGCATTGCTAAGAGTGGCGAAAAACAAGTGCCTAAATCGATGTGAAGCTAATTAAAGACGCATTTTAATTTTAATCAAAATGCAGCGTTTCTTTTTTCTTAAACATAATTATTGTATATATTCCTCCAAGGGAATTTGCTAGACTGTATTCGTATTCAGTAATTAAGACAGCCTTTTTTTATGTGAGCGAATAAAACTAAGCATGAAAAATAATTAACTATGCAATGGTAAGCTTCAAGCTTTATATAAATTTTTGTGCTAATTTGTATGAAAATTCAATTAATTCAAGCATTTTTACTATGCAAGCTTTCATTACATCGCAAAAATGAGAGCGTATGTGTTAATGATAATTATATTCTGTACATTGAATGGCTTGATAAAAGATATGTGGGAAATCTATTATGTACTATAAGTATTATTTTTCCTTATTTCTTAGACATTTTGCAAATGTAAATGAGATCATCTGCTACAATATTCTTAGTTGATTCGTGACAATCTGATTTGATACATTATTACATCACCAATGCATTTGAGGGGAGCAGAGTAGTTCGTTTAATATCAATGGCGGCTAATGTTATGCAATCTTGGATTGCTTAATCTTTTAATATGCCATTGCAATATTACAAATAACGTATATAAGCGGATAGCTTAAAACCCAAAAGTCGCGCACTTAAATTTGTCAGAATTTTGTAATATTTAAATTATTTGATCAAAAAGAACTTCTATGAGCGTAAATAAATTTTATTTAATAAAAAAATGTTAAATTGAATATAAGGCCCTAATACCATACAATTTTGGATAGTTTTAAATATATCAGAAAAGTAAAAAGGAAATTCCTTGAAACTACACGTAGTAGAATAGTGGTAGTATGAATTAAAAATATTTGTATTTTTTTAAATTTAATTGTCAGTTTTTAAATGAATCGAAAACACACCTTCTCCTCACCAAAAACTATGTTCATTAATTACCTTTAAAGTGTCATAATGTGCAGATGTTATATTACACATATTTCTAATCTTGATATATCCTGCATTTTTAGGTACTAGTTCAACAAGAATTTCTAGATTTATAAACTAACTAAAAATTAAAACATGGAATAATTTCAAATTTCCATTTGTACCTTAAGTATTAAAAAAATAATAAAAAGCCGGTAAAAGATATGCAAATAAAAAGGAATGACAACATTATTTTTTATGTCCAAAAAGTTTTGCTTTTAGAAATTTTCAAATTAACGTAAACTATTGACTTATAGAATTGAATCTTTAAAACGGCTCTTCAGGTTTTTGAATATGGAAGGAACAAAAAAATAATAAAACTCAGTATTTCGTTTTTAAACAACTGTCTCAAATATTATTTCTTAAAATTAAAATACAATTTTTTGCAATATGTTTGATTATTTTTTCTTTTTTGCAGGAGGCAAAAATTCTAAAAGTAAGTTAGCTTTATTTATTATATTAATTATATAAAATAACTTTTTATTACATTAATTGAATTTATATACTCCTATAAGAGAATAGAATCAAATTCAATATGTGATACATTCAATCCTCATTCAACTTGCTATTCTTTATCTTGAATTTAATTTCTTTTCAGGAGACACTAAGTTTGGAAGTAAGTACACCCTTCTTTTTGCTACTTAACTTTTATTCACTTTCACATTTTTCTCTCTCAGAAAAATAAATAAAAATATCAAAGTCCCTTCATACAATTTTAATTAAAAGAAAGGAATGTGGTACCTTATAGCATTTTATAAAGTAGGCTACTGAAAACTAATAATTTGCACTTTTTAATTATATTCTTAATATTTAATATAGCATTTATTCAGCTTCAGTTCTCCTTTCAATAATTTTTTAAATAAAAAATGTTTAAACTTTTTATAAATACGCGCAAATTGATCCCTAGTACAAGTATTTTTGTAATTCTTTATATTCGAGCATAGTACTACCTATACTCTTGTTAATGCAGTACATCTATGTGTAATTAATAACAGATCTAATTAATGAAGGTCTATATCTAATTAATAAACGTGATTAGGAAAAGGAAACATCTTTAAAAAGACGTTTCTTAAAAGTAGTGAAATGCTGAATTAATATTGGAAATTTAACACCAAACATTGAATAGACCTTTGATTGAATATTTTTCTCCCATAGCAAATTCATTTCCTTATTCCATAGATTTTGTATTAATAATTTCACAATTCAATCATCGTGTTACGTGAAATGGTATTATAACCTGAAAAAGAGCCCCATAAAATACTATATATCTAAAAACAGTGGTACATGTTACAAGAGGTGAGGATTTTGCTGTAATGATCTTATAATTTATGACCGGACTTTCAAAAATGTAAGTTTAGTAGAAAATTATACTTCTCACACTAAATTATTTAGTACATATCTCTAAAAGGCCCTACTAGTATATAACTTTCACAGTCGGATTAGTAGAAAGATAGTTAAGCCATCAAAAGTGGTTTGACGATATAAATTTAAATTTAAAATTACTTCATTATTTAAAGGTTGAAAAATAATTTTATTCTAATCCAAAAGTAGCAGCTGTATTTCTTAGAGAACTACCACATTTAGATTTTAACACCCATCTTCCTCACATGTGTTCCCGAATGTTTTCATTTGGTTTACATGTCTTTTTTATATTATGAATAAATTTTAAAATGAACCAAATAGTTCAATGATTCAACATTGACGATAATCAGCCAACAGTATATTATTAAGAACGAAAGAATTTTGCACAGTGTAAAATCAGATTCTCTTAATTTTTGAAAACCGAACCTCTGTAACTAGGCAAAAGTATTAATTAAGCCAACAACTAAATTTCTTGGCTGGAGACTCAATATTTTCTGCCATGAAAGGAATATTTTTAGTTAATTCCTACCAAAAATTTAAGAAATTAGATGCTTTTATTAACATTTCTAAGTAAGAACATTTCCCACATTTTTTGAGTGCTTGGATAAAGCAAATTTGGTAAATAATAAAAAATACAAGATAAGCAATTGGCATGCGTATTATTCTCTATAGTTTAATTGGTGCATTTGAAACTCCTTTAATAAGATCACGAGTATATGATTTATTTATTTCTCACATGAGAAAAGGTTACAGGTTAAATTTATTATCTAGACTTAAATACATTGATTTTAACAGTACAGACACTATAAAATAATATATGGAGGGTAGAAAAAAAGGGAATTATTTATATTTAACTCGCCAATAATACCATAAAGTAGAGAAACATTCTTTAATCTGTGAAAAAAATATTAGTGAGATTTGCTTAAGCTTGTACATACATTATCCATTAGGGTAGAACGAAAAAAAATCAATTTCTGATTTTTAATTTATAATAGCGCGGAATAATTTCATTTTAATACAGATATGATTCACTAAAAATATTATGTCACATCTTGTAGTACTGCAAGGACGTTAAAGTTTCATAAAAACATAATTTTGAAAGTTTTTTTGGGTCAATCATAAAATTAAAAGCGTTAAATAGGCTTTGTCATATAAGTATGAAAACAATTTTATTATTGTACTGGCATGACACTGAATCGTTGCTTGAGCTGTTATCAGTGGCAGGCTGGTTGCACACAGAACGTATTATTAGAGTTGCGTTTTCACAGTCACATACACTATGTTTTTGTAATGTTTAGAGTTGCTTTTTCGCAGTGAGTTGATCTTGCAGCATGAAACATAATTTTTCTATCAATATCAATAACTTTTCATTTATTATGAAAATTAGTGAGAAAAATATCGATATTCAAATTTTAATTACTTTGATGCGAGGAAGGCCTGCTTATGGGGTTTTAAAGACAGAAGCTCAGATGTTAGCATGAAATCTGTATAGAAATTCATAGCGACTTTGATTTATTGGAAGAAAAAAAGAGAAATAATTTATAGAAAACTTTTTCATTTGTGCTTACATGAAAGAAGTAATACAAAAAAAAACAATTCCTTCTTAGGTCAACCAAGAAAACTTTTATTTTAGTTATTTTTTGTCAAAAATCCACACAAAAATTATTAAGTATTAAAAAATTATTGATTTTCCGAAGAATGAAACTCGTATTCTTAACCTTCATATGAAAAATATTGAAGTTTAAGAAGATTGATTGATTGATTACCTGCATTTTACAGATTGATTACTGCCTGTCGATTTCAAACTCTA
>JAPMOQ010055038.1:1343880-1355091 GCA_026543055.1 Argiope trifasciata | reverse complement strand
ATTTCAAACTCTAAAACTCTATTTAAAATATTAAAAATCAATTAAATTTAATGAGTGAATTAATATTTAAAAAACTGTCTTAAAATCAAGTGTCATCTTCTGCAAGTTTTAAAAAATGTATCTGAACTTGAATGGATGAATAGAAAGTATTTTATTAGCTTTTGAAAATGGGAACAAGATAAATAAATAAATAAATGGAGAGGAAGTGTGAACAAATAGTTGGAATTGAAAAAGATGGAATTGTAAATATATAATTTTGAGAGTCTAGAAATAGTAGATACTCTCAAAATTAGTAGTAAGACTATGTAATTCCTGATAATTTTATTTGTTGTTTCTGGATTTAATTAGCAATTCGTTCTTATTTCTGATCTGGCTGTTATTAAAAAATGTTTTTTTTTTGTCAAAATATAAACGTTATTGAAAAATTAGTAACAATATTACATTTTTCAAAAAAGTTTTATTACGTTTTTAATTTATTTCTAATGAATCAAATATATTGTATAAATTAGTAAATACTAATAATACAAAGAAAAATGGGTTTTTTTTTCGTAATACATGCTTCAAACAAGAAAGCGTCATATTTTACAGTTATCTGTTTCTAATATGGCATTCAGATTATTATTATATTGTAGATGTATGTCAGGAAACCATGCCTGAATTTGAAATAAAATATCTTCAAGAATGTTCCTTATATTATTTGCTTTGAAATGACACCTTGTAATATTCTTTCTTTGAATACCTTTCAATCCCATGACATTGTATCTTAAATTATGTATCCATCTCTATTTTTAAGATAATTATGAGAATAATACAGGCTTTAATAATATCATACATAAATTATGCTAGAACATTAAAGAAACAATAGAATATTTTCATTTATTGCTGAGAATATCATAAGCGTATTCTATGTATCTTTATTCTTGACAAATCGTTAGTTCAATATTTTATTTTTGACTGTCAAATGTGTTCCAACACATGGTCTTAGCAAATTATTATGCAGTCCAAATGCTATAACACAAACTAAAAAAGTATGAAACATCTGGCAAGCACAAAATAAAACGGTATTTACTCTAAAATAAAACACTATTACCATTCAGTTGTCCATTAGCATAACTAAATGGTAATATTAGTTGTATAATTAATGTATATTAATAATAATTTTTATAATAATATTTTATATTTTTATGCGTATAAATCGCATCTAAGGTTATGTTCCTTTTTGTATATTTTTATTGAATTGCATCAATAAACAAAGTTGCTTTCAAAACTTTATAATAACAATGCATGAAAATAATTGTAAATAAAGCATTTATTTTACACAATGCAAATTAATTCCAATATATTTCAAAAGTTAGCTTCTATAGACTTCAAAAGTTAGTTTCTATATATTTCAAAAGTTAGTTCCTATAGGTTTCAAAAGTTATTGCCAGTATCTCTTCAGGATGAATGGAATTCCTCATTTTGGTATTTTTCAGCTGATATATTTTAGCAGCAAATGTAATCCCAACTCTTCATTCTGAAATAGTTGAAAAAATTCAAAATCAATTTCTTTTGCCACAAATCATTAAATAAAGTGTAAACGTTCAAAACTCCATTTTTCCCCTTAATTGAATTAATCCAAAATGAGTCTTTTTTTCTTTTCCTTTTCATTCGACGACAAAATAATGATAAGGATATAATCTGCACTCAATTCATTGCAAATCACGCCTAAGTAGTACATAGTTTAAGTAACACGGTTAAAGAAAATATATTTGTTGATGAAATTATGCCAACTCATACGATAGCAACGGAAATTTAACGTATAGGTAAATACGCTGTGTGTGTAATTAGCATAAGGTTCAGATTTGCCGGAGTCCGATGACAAGGACAGAAGGTTTGGACAAGGTTTGAAATCAGCAGCTTTACCGAATTCAATTGAATTGGCTTATCTGCTCCGGCTATTTTGTAATTGATTTGTTAGTTTATGTGCTTTGCTGTGAGTAAAAATTGCTTGGTCTAAATTGGTGAAGCCAGCACAAATATCGGAGTGCTCTGTTTTTTTGGAGATATAGTGATTTACATGAAACTGAATCTCTGAGTGATTAATAAATCCAAATCTGATAAAGATAACGTATAATGAAAATTTTGAAATAAAGATATATTAAAAAAATTATTGCCCATTTAGTAACATCATTTCAGTTTTGGGAGCTCCTGTATTTTTTTCATAGATTTATGTTTTCTGACTGATTTTCTGATTTATTTATAGGTGGCGCCAAGAAATAAGTTATAACCCTAGACTGATACTTTGCCTGGAAACGAAACCGATAAATGTAAGTAATAATTGCTTTGCCAAGCTTATTTTTCATAGTTCCTTATAAGCTATTTTCTAATTATACTTTCTCTAATCGAGTATAGTCATATTTATATAAATAAAAATGAATGTTTGTCTGTATGTTTTCCATGCCTTCTTAAACCGTACATATGATTGCGATGAAATTTTGTCATCTTATTGTATACATACTTACGGGATAGTTATAAAAATAGTACAATTATCTAAAAAATTAAAAAAATTTTTGAATCTCAACTGTATTTATTTACCAAGGATTAATCACCAAATAACTCACCGGGGAGGCAATAGATTCTGTAAAGAATATTAAATACAAGTTGAAGGTTAATATTTTGTATCAATAGCATGCAAATGTCATGCAAGTCATTCTGAGAGGTGACAACTTTATTAAAAATTATGCGAGAAAGTTTTGGGGAGACCAGCCCTGGGGATACACAATTTTAATTAAATTTTAGTGTTTATTTGCAGTAACTACCAAAAATATTGTATTACAAGTAATTTCGCACCATCTAAATTTTCAAAAATTATCTTTTCATCGATATTAAAGATTTTATGGTATAAATACATTTTCTATGTTTAATCAATTTTAAAAGAAAATATTTCAATCACATTTTCTAAATTAAATTTGAGAATTATGAAAAAATATTAAATGAGTCACGAAATACAATAAATGGTTTCTGTCAATACCATTCTGAAAGAACACCAAGTTTTACAATTCTAAAATAATACTCAAATCTAATGTATAAAAATGACTATTTGTTTTTCGTATTTTATATACTGTCGAACCGTTCATTCTATTTCAATAAATATTGCCAAATTATTGATTGAATGGACTTAAATGTTGTTTTTTTTTCTTGGCAGCAATGCGATGGGTACCAGCTAATTAGTTATATATCTAATTCCTATTAGTAAAGAATACTATTCAATACAAATGAAGAAATATGTCATAAATATTTTAAAACTTCCACTAACAACTTAGATTATATTTTATATTTAATATCATCACATGTAATTTTATTAGTAAAAAGAGTTTTTATGAAAAGATGTCAAACGGAGTTGAACTTTCAAAGATAAAAATACTAAATTTTAAAATTTGAAATTATACAAGAAATGTTAACGAAAATAAATATGATTAACACTTTAATTTTATAGGAAAAATATATTTAAATTTTTAAATATAGAAAGACTACAAATTAGAATGAGTTACTATAAATAGAGATATAACTGTGTTTGCCAAATGGAGAACTATTAATTCTGGTTAATTTCAATGCTAGGAACAATTCATATAATTGTTTCTTTGTTTTTAACTAAAAGTATGCCGACTAATTTTTAAAGTAAACATCAATATTAGTTTAAATATTTGATATCAAAACACAGCGGTTAGTAACGAAAGTCTGAATCGTTTCCGTATCATCTGCCTTAATCTAGAAGCTTACGTGAGACGCATTTCATTCACTGTCAAATACATTATTTTGGTAGTTTTGCTTGAAAATGAATTGCATTACTTACAACGTCAAAATTTTAATGATTTTAAATATATAATCAATTGCCAATATACAATCTATATATATAATATATAATCATCTTAGATATATCTGAGCACTTTTTTGCTTCATTTCGATTATCAACAAAGTTATGAATTACACAGATTATAGAAACAAGTATGCATTCTGTTTTACCTAGAGGATGTTCAATAAACTCCTATGATTCTCAAACTAGTCAAATACATTTATAAAGTAACAAACTTTGTCATGAAAAAATAGCAAGTGAATGAATTGTAAAATGAATGTTGATTGTTACATAGTGGAATATAACAATTAATCTCACTTGAAAACCCGGGACACATGTAGAATAAAAGCATACCAGGAGAGTATAACAATATATTAACAACACATAACACATTGTTTACTGCATTTTATAAATAATATAAAATTCAGACAAACTAAACAATGTGTTATGAGTACCTAATGAGTGTACAAAAAAATAGAGGCGAAACCATTCAGAAATTGCAACATTCTTCCTTATTACAGTTTATTGGTATTATTCTAAAGATTATTCATATTTTTACTGATTTCTATGTAAAATTATAACTGATTAGTTACTTTCTTTTTATCTTTGTAGGTTAGGACTTGGAATTTATTAAAATCAAAAAAGGTGTTGGGATTGAATAATTTTCACCATGTCATTTCTTCTGTTCGTCATTTTGAAATAAATGGACTTGTAATGAAATGTAATGAAAAAAATGTAATGTAAAATGTAATTGTAATGAAAAATGTAATGAAAAAAAAATTATTCAATGTCATCTTTGATAGAGATGATAAAAAAATAATATAAATAAATTTGTTGCTCTCTGCATTCAATGGTATTTTTTTTTCTTTTCTTCTAGACATTATTTCAACCAAACTCTATTTTTCTCAGCTGAATCAAACATAAAAGCATAGGATAATTAAACCAATTTTCAGAATTTATCAAAAATTAAATTATTTCAAAAAACCGAAATTAAGAAATATTTTGGAAAAAAACCCAAATTATGTCGGAATCGAAATTAAAATTTACAAAAGTAAGCAAAAAAGAACTCCTACAAAAAGTAAATAAAAATAAAAGCCAAATGAAATAAAACCTATTTATGAAAAAAACTTAAACTAAACTAATTTAGGAAACGAAACAAAACTAAAAACTGGAATCGAAACTAAAATTATTTTGGATTCGAACAAGATTAAAATTATAAAAAAACTATCATTGCATTTAGTGAGGACTATTGCAGCTACTAATTAAATACAGATGAATCTAAATAAATTAGCAATATAAGCCAAATAAAAAGGAATATAATATAAGCAAAATAACAGCAAATAAAAAAAAGAATCCGGGCTGAAGAAGGATCCCCTCTGGCAAGGATTGAAAATAACGGATTTTTTTTCTATGAGAAATCTGACAATGTCCAAAAGTATTAAAAATTAAGGAGATAATAAGGAGATTAATAATTAAGGAGACCAATACAAAGAGATACAGCAATTTAACAGCAAAGACACAAAACGAAACATCATTAAAATAATCACAAAATAAAGCAAAAGTATATAAAATAAATCTACAAAAGAATATTCAACCAATTATTAAATGTATTCATCCCAATAATTAAAAAAACAAAAAGGAAAGAACATACCAGCAACAAACGAAGAAATTTTAACTATAATATCCTATCTCCTGTTTAATTTGAATATTTTTTCATTCAGAGAAAAAATATAAATGGCAAGGCGCCATTTATATTTTAGCGCCATATATTGAGTTAGTTACCTTAAGCCTATTTTATTTTTAAGTTAAAGAATTAATATTTCATCATTTTTTATTATTATTAAAATATCAATATTGCTGCAGTTTTGGGAAAAATCATTACTATTTAAATTTTTAATAAAATTATTTGTTGCTTTTATAAAGTTGAAAATTTGTTATTGAAAACTGTTTAAATTTTATTAAATTGCTAGAAAATTAAATTTTTGAAAATTTTAGAGTTAAGATTAGAGTGATAATTACAGAGTTTAATTATTTTAAACTTGAATTCGTTTTTTTAAATCATAAATACCAACCATTGTTTCATCATTAGCAATTTTGATTCTTAAATCCAGATAAGAAGCTTCAAGATGAGTTTTATTTGTTTCTGTTAGAATTAATTCTTTAGGTTAGCAATTTGTAACAATACTGTTATTCTTTAAGTTAATCAAAATTAAATCATCAATAAACCTCCAACCATTTATTAAATCATTTTAATAACTTTTTTCTCGTAATAATACAGGAAAATATTGGCTAAAGTACTTGAGAAAGCTGTACCCTTTGGAATGCCTTTAATTTGTTAATACAAATTAACAACATTGAAAATATATTTTTTGGTAACATTAAAATTACTTAAAACCGGCTAGTTATTTTTCTTAATGATATCTTCATTTAAATACTCCTCACATATAAGAATACAGAAAGTAATTAATTTTTCATGGGGCAGGTTGGTGTATAAATTTTCAAACTCATATTAATTTTATTTATTTTGTTACTTTTTCGAAATTCCAAAACATTTTTGTTATTATTAATTACAAAGTTATTTTCATCTTCAATTTTGCTTAGGAAAATTTATAAATGTGGACATTAAAAAATTAATGAATCACAATTACTTAAAAATCAAATACACATATGCAAATTCCAAGCTATATTTACTAAACCTTTTACTGCTTATTAATCCACATGCAAAAATCAAGATCGAGGAAATGTATTTGTAAGATCTAGTGTTCTTGACATTTTTGGTTTGATTATTTGCTATAGTTTGAAATATGATTTCATTATATATTTGCCACACTTATGATGCAATCTTGAGTTAATTACATAAATGATACTGCTATTAGATAATATGTTACAGAAATAAAGGAAATATGTCGTTCTAAGTGCTGTCCTCTTGAATGGATCAAGTCGTATATGAAACATATCTCTCCTGATGAATTTGAAATGGATATAGTTAGAAAGAAATGACAAACATGAGATTTTTAAAAAATCTGAGAGTTACATAAGAAAAGTTTTTAAATTATATGAAATAAAATATAGGAATTTGGAGCTGTCTTTACAACATATGAGTTTTAAAATTTTCAACAGAAAACTCATTATTGGACCTGAATTTCACTTTTGTCTTTTAAGGGACAGTTACTTAGTATTTGGAGAAAAATAATTATTGCGTATGCAGTTGAGCTTATACACATAAGGTATTAAATGCCGAATCGGTGAAAGGAGAGGAAGATTAAAAAACACATAAATATACATAAATACAATAAATATAGATAAATAAACATTATCTGGAACATTGGGACATTTATAATAAAAAGAAAATCAAATGACGATAGTGAGAAATTAACATAAATATAAGAGGAGTAGAAATAGAACAGATGAACTGTTTTAATACAAAATGTCTATACATAAAAGTTAAAAGGCTACAAAAGACAACTATTTTAAATGACAGATATAAAATAATAAAATAACAGAAACATATTCTTGAAGGAGAAGAGAACTCTTGAAAATGCTAATAAACGTAAAAGGTTCTCTATAAAGGTATAAGTGGAATAACATAACATAATATGCCCATATAAATATGTACACTAAGAATTCAACGAATTGAATAGAAATACATGATAATCAAAAAATGAAATCAAAATGTTTTCGAATTGTGTGATAGAAATTTGTAAATGATAAATGAGATTTTAAAATTAAAAAGTTAAGAAAATGCGAAAAATTGAATATTTTGCTTATATAAAGTTAAATAGTTGAGTAATGGTGAAATTTTATGTTTCAGCCTCTGAACAGGTACCAACTGAAGTGAATATTATACATGCTTATTCAAAACTCTTGGCGTTAAAAGAATGAAACATTTTTGATAGAAAGCCATTGAGAAGAGGTTTGTTTTTCCTGCTAAAATGTTATGAAGTTCCAACTTAATAACATTGATTGCAAAAGGAAGGAAGGGAAAACGATTACTTTAAAAATTTCGAAACAATTTCTTAGATTCCTTTTCCATTTTATTTGAGGAAAAAAATTGTCTTCTTTTCTTAATTAACATTGTTGCTAAGATTTTATCTGTTCTACATTTAAATATTTAAATTATAACTATTAATTGAAACAAAAGGAAATTTACAATAGGCTTTTTTTAAAGAAAATATTCTTTGTCACTTTCTGTATTAATCATATATTATTGGTAAACTTTTGGTTTAATTACATGTCATTGATGAACATAATCATTAGACTGCTATAGTATCTTTGCAGATCTTTTTCGGGAATTAATCTCCCTTAATAAATAAAAGCATCAACAATTGCTCTATAACATTAGCTGTGGTCTTTTATTATTACAATTTTTTTCATGCAATATATACTCATTAACTCGGCAGGGTTCAAACTAAGGCCCCATCAACTCAGGAAAAACGAGAAAAATATTTTCAAAGTAAATAAAAACACGGACTTTATTGAAATTTTTAAGCTGATCATATTGCCAATAAATTTTTCATCTCTCTTTTATTTATTTGATTAATTTTATTCAAGCTTCTAATATTTGTGAGTATTTAAACTATTTTATATTATAAAAATGGTAAAAAAGTAGAATTATCATTTCAGTTTTTTCAAAACTGGAAATATAAATTATTTATCTAGTTAAACAGTAAAAATAATGATTTAAAGAATATATTTAATTATTAATCAATTAAATTTAATAATAAATTTGTAATTTCTATCATGAAAAGTAATTATTTGCATTTAACTGAAAGGAGAGAATTTGTAAGCGATATTTAATTTCTTCAAATATGTATAAAATGCTAAAATAAACTTTCAGTTCTTGTCGAATAATGCAGTATTTTGGTATTTGTTTAAAAGTTCAAACTTGTTTAAGAGTTTTCTCATGTGAGTAAATATAATCACTCATAGATGAAATTACAAAATCAATGAAGTTCATTATTATAGTCCTAAACTGTAGTTATATATAATTGAAGTTACATTATATTTATAGTTATATTTTGGTGTGAGTCGGTTTGTAAAAGAAACGCCCAAAACACATATTCTTAATGTGGATTCAGTAAAAATGGTTGATTCATGATCTGTACTTTGTTACTATTTAGTATGGTGACAGTAAACGTCATTCATTGTAACCGTGGTTTACAAAGATACATATTTTTAAGTTTGGAAGTGGAGATTGATTGGAAAGACTTGGTCTCGACCGATCAAATAAGATAGTGGATTTTCAGACGAATAATTTATTTACGGCCATATATATTTACAGAAGAGCAATTTGTTCTGATCTAGATTAAATATTTACTATGTTCACAACAGACGAAGGTCTATATATTAAAAAGAGTTCACGGAAAAGTTATCCATCCGTTGAGAGAAAAATACCGCAAGACACTATCAGCGTGTTAGCCAGAGCCGCTACCAGGGTGGAACATCAAAATCCGTCTTCCGCAATCCAAAGGTCTCTTCTCTCTCTTCAAAAGCAAGACCTGCTCTTTATTTCTGTCCATAGTTCGCCTCCTTAATCTCTATTCATCCACGTTAGTTCTCCATCGGCCAATCGTCCAAAAAAATTGCACTCAATTGTGTCACCAATCTTTCTTAGCGTGGGACTGTCTATCAATACTCATAAACGCCCTCTTTGGAACAAATGTCAGTGTTATTTCTTCACAAAGGGACCAACCGGCATCCAGCTGTTAGACACTTTAAAGAAGCGACAGGTTTCTTACTCAAAATGAACTCCAATTGTGGTTTAATGACCAGATGCGAATAAGGAAATTCACTATCTCGAAATCTGGTGGCTTTTAAAAATGGAAGGAGTTAACCGATGGTAGGCAGGTAAGGCGTATAGTTTTGTACAATCAGAATTATACAAGGTAAAATAATTCTCATCTTGCCACTCTTTTTAAACCATCATCATTGAAATCTAAAGAAATTTCAGGTAATGTTGCCCGTTCTGAAGAATTCTGTTCCCGTTCTGTTTTGAAGAATTATTGGCAATACTAAAAAATTCATTCTGCCAAGGCTAGAAAAACCGATGTTGGAGATTTCATACTCAGTATTAACGGTACAATCGTGAAATTGTCGAACTCAAAAATTCAAATTTCATCATTTCCTAAAAGATGTCTTATATTATTTCCAACGTGTCAACTTTAGAGCTTTATCCAAAATCAATTAAATTGTGATACTCTGTCATTTCAGCAAGCTTTGAATACATCTAACGTCTTAGATAGTCTTTTAAATATATCATGCTGCTTCTAGTGATTATATAGATCTTTAATTTGTATATTCGTGCATGTGCAAGTTTTTCGGGCTCTTATTTTATGTAGCTATAAGACGATAATGGCGATAACTCTATTATATTTAAAAGCGGTATCGTGTACAAAAACTTACTGCGCGCAAAATGCATCAATAATGTTCGTGCAAAGTTCATTAATAATGTAACGTGTTGATTCTGCGCTGAGGAATATGAAGAATCAGAAAGGTGTTACGGATTTTATAGAAAGAAAGAAAATTTCTTGATTACAAAAATGAGAATAAGGATAGATACCTTCACCAATTAATTTATTGAATGATTATCGATTTACTCAATGAATTATTAACTAGTTATACTTAACTATTTAATTTTAAAGGGTGTTTCAAAATTAAAGCAAGATTTTAATTTGCCACCAATCGAGCAGTAAAGCGTTGGCAATTCTACTAAAATCTGTTTGACAGCTGATAGTTTAAAATTGAGCATTACACGGTCGAACAACGTCTTTTCATTGTTGAACTATATTTAAAAATTAATGAAAGTCTGACTGCAACTGTTCAAAAAGTTGAGAACTGGGCCACTAGATAGTGTATTTAACGCCAATGGATGTTTATGGATTTATTTTAGGACAAAGTTCTGTGCCAATAAACAAGCACTGTCGAGTTTAAGGAGGAAATTCAACTCTGCATCAATGAAATTTAGCTGCATTTATTCAAAAAAATCATGGGAAATCATGATAAAAAAGTGCGTGTGTACCAGCTAAGCTGTGGAGGTGATTTGTTCTATGTGTTATTCCATACATAATCTTATATTATGTACCTTAAACTCCAATACAACTATGGCAATTTAAGTAGAATTCATGAAGGCGAAGTTGCAACGTTAACATTTTGTTCTATGTTGCAACACTCCAGTTTTCTAAATCCTAAACTACCAGCTATCGAATGGGATTTTTATCAGATTTACTGACACTTTACTGCAAGAAGGGTGACAAATTTAAATCTTGCGCTAAATTTAAGACACCATTTAATACAGAGAGCAAAGGAAAACTAATTAATTTGCAAAGTAAGGAGGATTCTGTTAAGTTAGGAATTCTTTTCATCAATCATTTTCTTTA